>KZ805816.1:0-15964 GCA_003073855.1 Periconia macrospinosa
ACAAGTTGAGGTGTTACAAGGTTGAAGAGAATTCTGTCTCTGTGCAACCGCCCGGATTATAGATTCGCCGTAGTGCTCACTCTCGGAGCAGCTCAAAGGCCTTTTTAGCCAATTAGAAGCGCTCTAAAGCTTCCTTCGCCTAATTCGGCATGATTCATAAGGATTATTAATCATATGAATGAATCGCAGGCTTTGATTCATATTGATTATTAAGGAATTATTAATTCTGATTCGAATCGCCTAATAATCGATTGATTCTTGACACCTCTGAACCTAGCCCCACCTACCCCTACTACCTACAGTATTTCGTCGCAGTCTCGTACTCAACACAACGTATGAATCTACTGCGCCGGTATAACCCTAACCCAGCCCCATCGGCGTGTTACACCAACCCACTCGCCAGCCTACAGCCAGCAATACCGCTTCTTTATCTAGCGAATAAATTACTTTATCGCATATCAGAAAACCTAGAATCAGAGAGAGATATCAACGCCTTTGCACAAGCCAATCGCCGCCTTTACCATCTGCTAAATACGTATCTCTACCGTTACAATATACGACAGTCTGGAAGCTCGGTGTTATTGTGGGCTGCCCAACATAGCCAAGAGGTAACGGCTCAAAAGTTGCTAAGAGAAAGAACCGATGACCAAGCCATAAGTGATTGTTACAAGGCACCGCTCTACAAGGCGGCACACAAGGGACATAAAGGGATAGTAAAGCTGCTGCTGGACAAGGGCGCCGAGAATGTTTCCTCAATTTCAGAAATCTCAATTGTACACCCCCTCTTTCGGCTTGCTCGCAGCGCTGAGCGTTTGCCTCCTCTTGAATTTGGGTGTCTTCATTTTTTTCCTAGGTATATTGGCGGGCAAAGCACGAGAGTACTGTGCGTAATATTTCAATTGCATTTAACAACTATCACAAACATCACCAGCCTACCGGGCCGGCGACCGACGTCGCGAGCTCCCTATTAAAGTTCGCACTATTCAAGCAGCTTTTCATGACGACCCGTCTCACTACGCAATGGAAGGCATTCCAGCCTAGGCTGAATGGAACGCAATTCGCCCCCGGGCAAAGGCTTTGCGTTTTCAGGGGAAGAACGCCTCGCATTCGATGTTTCGATGTGGCACCAGATACATTGTCTCAATCACATACGCACGGCACTTGTGGCTGGCGACGATGGTTCAGAGGACATGGTCATGCATCATCGTCATTGCATACAGGAAACTGAAAAAGTCTCCCGTCGTGTGCTCGGTCGCGTTGAGTACAAATTCTGGACCAAGGGTACGGTTTTGCGGCCGCTCATGGGCATACCAGCCAGTGAGGAGCGTCAGGTTTCGCCGCAGCGAATGGGGAATTGGCCAGGCAAGCTTAAAATTTCCGCCAGAAGGGGTAAAAGCGCCGGTGGTAACGGTACAGCTGTCTGCACTCAGGTGATTGGGCCTGATTTCGTTCTTCCGCGTGTAAAATCGGGACGCTGGAAAGCAAGGCGAATACATAAAGATAGAAGAGTGATGGTTTCACGAACATGGCTGAACTAAGATAGTTGTAGAAAGGATACAAGAAATGGTGGTGAAATTGCAAGACTCCCAGTAAAGCCGAAAGCCTAAATACTTGTCAGCTTACATACTATCAATGGCGGAAGAACGGTCCTAATCAGCGTGCTTATGATCGACTACCTATTTCCATGTCTGGACAGCACACCCTCGACGTCATAGTGGCTCTTGTGAAAAATTTCATGGCCAATTTGCAATCATGTTGTTCATAACTACAAAAAAGCCTCACGTCCCTCTCTCGTATCTATCTCTAACCACAAGCACAAAATGACGCGTACCTCAACATACCTCACCCGCTTTTTCACTCTTTTCATATGCCTTATCATCCCCCTTTACTTTGCCTTCCGTGGCCCCACATCTTTCTCCAACATTGCAAGTCTCCTCTCCACTCTCTCTCAGCATAATATCACATTCACCTCTTCTCTCCCCACTTCCCCTTCTTCCATTTCCAAAGCACCCGCAAAAATTTCTAATGAGCCAACCCCCCCTATCGGCACCTTCAAAGCCAAACAACAAACCCAGTACTCCTCCCTTCCCGACGGCCTAGCACACTGCATCAACTCCTTCGAGCAATACCCCTCTGTCGCCTCACAAATTATCCAACGAAAACACACCAGATTCTCAAAGCAAACCCCATCGCAAAAAGCCCTAAGCCACCAACTCAACTACCCTTCCCACTTCTCAAAAGCCAGACAAGGCATCGAGAAAAACACTCAATTATCGCGTCTGATCGCGCAAATCGGGCGGGAAACCTACCACACCGGTCCCCACTCGCTAGACTACGACGGAGACGCCGAGTACGGAGTCGTAGACGAAGCCTTCGGGCACCTTTCGCGAGACTGGAGCACGCAGGGCGCAGAGGAGAGAAACGCCGTGTTTAAAACAGTCACACCAACCAGAGCCACAACAACATAAACTCCTAAAACCAAACTCTATACCGAACCCCTGCGCGCTACACAATCCCAATAACCCACCCACCTCAGAATGGATTCGATATGCATACGAAGAGCCTCAACACCTTCCCCTACAAAGCCTACTCATACACATTCCCAAATAGGACATCGTAAAACAGACCACAGACGAAGTATCCAGAGGCGAAGGGGTGTGTTGATACGTATGAGATGAGGGGATAGTTATAGGGGGGAGAGATGTGAGAGAGCGTTAGGAGATGGGTGGATAGTCACAGGTGGCAGACATATGAGAGAGTGTTCTAAGATGAGAGAAGTAGTATATGAGTATGAGAGTCAATTGCTTTTGTCTATCCGTTATCCCAGAAACCCCAGAAACCCGCCCAGACAAAGACCTGTTTGGAAATGAAAAAACAGAGAAACCAAAACACCTTGAGAGGTAAACCACCAATGCCATACTCATAATCATAATCGTAATTGTCGTTGTCGTTATCGTCATCGTCGTCGTCCTCTTCACCACCGAAAAGTCCCACCAACGTTTACTTGAAGTAAACCTCGATCGAATCCTCATCCTCAATCTCATAATCCCCGATGAAAGCCTCGGGGTCCAACTTCTCGGCGTCGAAGACCAGCGAGATGGGCTCGTCGGGCCCCATCTCCATCTGTCGTCGAAGCTTGTCCAGCACCACCGAGATGGAGGTGTTGGCCGTGACCTTGACCCGCCACGTGCGCTCGTCCTTGGCCTTGAGGAAGAGGCTGAGCTTGGGGGCTTTCTGCTCGGGCTCCTGCTTAGGCGAAGAGGGAGCGGGGAAAGCGGAGGCGGCGGCGGAAGGGTCTTCGACGAAGAGGGTTGGCGCGGAGGAGGAGGCGGCGGCGGCGGCCGGGGCGGAGGGGGTGGGTGCTGGGACCGGAGAGGGGGCCGGGGCATCGACAAAGATGATGTCGGCGGGAGCTGGGGCTGGAGCAGAAGCTGGAGCGGGAGCTGGAGCTGGAGCGGGAGCTGGAGCTGGAGCGGGAGCGGGAGCCATAGCGGCAGAGGGAACTGAGGAGGGGGAGAAGGGGAAGGAGGGAACTGAAGGAGGAGGCACAGAGGCAGAGGCAGCATCAGCAAAAAGCTGAGCGCGCTGAGCCCTGAAGCACTCCTGCTTCAGTTCTTCCTGTTGCGCCTCTAGGGCGGCTTGACGAAATACTGCTTCTTGTTCGGCGCGCAACGTCTGCACGTGCCGCTGCTCCAACTCTCGGAGGCATTCATGAATCAAGCCGATCTTGAACTGAAGCTCCTGAGAGCAAGGGGACTGGAAGTGGGTCACCACCCCGTGTAGCTTCTCGACGAGAACTACGTTCCATCCTGTTGTGGCTAGGAGCCGCGGGTCGCGCTGGTTTTTGCCCCAGGCTAGCAGGCGGACGACGGCAGGCGAGATGTGCTCTGCGTCGAAGCGCAGGATGTCGGCGGCGGTCGCAAGGTGGAGGCCTTCGACCGTGGTGTGCTCGAAGACGTGGGAGGCTTGGCTCCAGATGGTGGTGAGGGTGCTGATGGTGTCGGCTTCCCACTCTGGTGGTATGTTGACCTCGTTGCTGTCGAGGAGCTCCCGCAGCTCCGCGTCGTGCATTTGACGGCACGACTCCAAGCGCTGGAGTTCTTGGGCTTCGGGGTCTGGGCAAGCCTGTCGTCGGAAAATGCCTTCTGCGGCGTCGATGGCGGCACGGATTTCGCGCATGCCGTCCATGTTGTAGTCGATGGGTATGGGTTCCAGGGATTCGAAAGGGACGGGAGGGCGTGCGAGACGTTGCTCCGACGATTCCTTCTGCCTCGTGAGGTAGCGAGGTGGTTTGTCAGGAAGCTGGGGCGTCGCATGCATCTCGCGTAGGACGGGGCCGTTGACCGTGGAGATCCATACGGGGTTGTTGACGGTGGAGGGGAGGCAGAAGTTGGACCAAAAGGTCGAGATGTAGCCGCCGCTGAGGATCCTGGGCTGCAACTGCATGATGGTGGTTGGTAAAGGGCGAGTTCCGAGGGGTCAATGAACAAGAGGAGATGAAGGGCTCTTGGAGGGAGGGCGAGGTTGGATAGTGAATTGATATGAGGAGAGAAAGGGCTCTTGAAGAGACAGTGAGGTTGGAGAAGTCGGTTGCTATAAGCAGAAGAGGGGCTCTTAAAGAGAGGATGATATTGGATTGTTCAATGTCTGTAAGTAGGCAATGGGCTCTTGGTAAGGAGAGGTGCTCAAAAGTAGGCAGTGATGTCGTCGGTAATGATCGTGAGATTGAGAGTGGCGAGGTTTTGCGGGGGAGGCCGTGGTTTTGTTCACCGTGGGCAGCAGAGGTCTTGGCGTTCATGAACAAACGCAGCAGCAGCTATTGTGTGGTAGAAAGTGAGGTGACTAGAGCAAAACGATGAGAGTGAACAGCACGGACCCTAGCACAACCAGGCAGCACGGCGCGGGGCCGGCCAATGAGGCGAGTAGTATGAGAAGCTCGTTGCTAATAGCTGTACTATGGTACTATTGTTTTACGTATTGCTATCGTGGTTATTGTGTACAGAGGAGCGGATTGGCTGTAGGTTGTGCCTTATTGTGTTGATTTAGCGGCAGCGCCTGGCAATGCGTCACTCGGTTTGCGGGGCAGACAAGGTGTGCAATTTAAAAGTGGAAATTAGAGTTTTAATTGAGGGTATGAAGGCTGCTCAGCAATTGTGGTGAAGCCATCTTTGCTGTAAAAGTAGCCACTGTTGCAAACTTGCTCGGCGACAATTCAAAGCACTAAGGTTGCAAAATTGAGACATGGACTGGCGATTGTAACGTGCAAAGAGATTATGGTAGTTTTGCATTATGGAGAGAACTATTATTGCATTTAGTCCAGAGATGGTGCCATCATGGCGCTAGAATGTACAACAAACGCGATTGACTTTGAATCTATTCAAGTTGACCCTCCAAATGTGGCAATGAGATTTACAGCGACGGAAAGTGAGCATTGTTGCAAATTGATGCACGAGATTCAAGATTTTGCCATTATTGGGTGCATATCATGAGCGCTGACCGCTCTGGGTGGAATGCAGCAGGGCCTGCCAAGACATGTAGTGAATCAGGGCACACGTGACGGGCTCGGAGACAGGGATTATGTAAGCACACTGCGAATCTTCAGCCATCGTATCCGCCAGGCTGCCCAGGGATGGCTGATAGCGATCCGGGCAGAACAAAGGTCTCCCCATATCGCATTGCATCGTCTATGACACTGTTGGCCGGGTAGGAAGTCATAATGCGCAATCCGGTGGCTTGCACGTCGTGTAGAAGCGCAAAGCAGAAATGCATCCACAAGGGTGGGTCAGCCGCCGCGGAGAGGAGCTGTCGAGCTGGAGAGTGTATGTGACTGACTGACATCTGAATGAAGACGCTCCGCCATGTGATCGCTGTCGAGCCAGCGGCCGCGCCGACGCCTGCGAATTCCCCCCGCCGGGAACATCCGCCATCCACCGTCGACCGAAGAGGCCTCGACAGGACTCTGACTATGCCGCAAACCCGCCCTCGGCCGCCCTGAGCCCCTTGAACGGCACCGCGGGCCTGCCGACGGCAATGACGCCGGGCTCCACCAATGCCACCAATGCCGCCTCCAGGCTCTCACAGCCATCGCCCACCGCCGCGGCATCTCCTCTGGGCAAATTGGAGGGTTTGGATCCCTTTGATCTGCTCACCGACGAGGTCAAGAACAGCTACCTGCGATGTTCCTACAAATGGAGCTTTCATCACACACCCACGTTGCTCCTGCGCATACGGGACAGAACGCTGGAGATATGGATGGTCTGGGCAATTCTGGCATTGGCTATACGGTGAGAGCATCATGAGGTGACGGTGTCGTCATATTGCCCTGCTGAATAATGACAATTGTAGCTTCGTGAGGGAACCACCGGCACCCTTCCAATCACAAATCGAGGCTAGTAATGCCTTTGCCGCCCATGCCCGCCAGATTTTGCAGTCCGATCTGGAAACACCAAGCATCAGCCGTGTGCAAGCCCTGCTGATGCTAACGGGTCATGACTGGGGCGCTGGTAACGGACGGCGCGCTTGGATCTACCTGGGCATGGCCATACGCCTAGTCGAAGTCATGGACCTCACTCAAGAGCTCAAAACGCCCAACAATCGACGACCTACCCGAGAAGAGTTTATCGAAGCAGAAGTGCGTCGACGTACTGCATGGACCTGTTTTTTGATGGATTCACTCTTATCCGGCGGCAAAGGGCGAAAAAGGTCTCTCGATGCCAGTGACATGCGCATTCAATTGCCGTGTGAGCGCGAAAGCTTCGTCTTTGGCGAACCTGTATGCACCGAGAGTCTGGGCGGACGACTGTATGAGCCTCCCTTACCGCTAAACGTCGGAGAACTAGGCATCATTGGACACAGTATGCGAGCAGCCAACATCTGGGGCAAGGTGGCCAAGTGGGCATGCTCTGAAGAGCTCAAAACGGAGCTTCCCTGGGAGTCTTCTTCGCAATTCCAGCGTCTCATAAAAGAGCTCGATCGATGGAAGAATGGGCTCCCTCTGCGATTGCAGTACGATCTCTTCTCTCTCCATAGCCACAATGCCGTGGATCAGGGCCAAGCATACATCTATATGCACAGCATTCACTTCATGAGCTGCATGTTCCTGCAACGTGCCTACCTGCCCGTTCTTGGTCCCCAAAATCACTCGGAAGAAGTGCCCGAGTCGTACAGCCAGTTTCCCGACCAGTGGAAAGAGTGGCAGAAGAAATCCAGGCGGGAGCTAGTCAAAGAAGCAAGTCAGGTGCTCGACATGCTAGAAGAGATGCGTACCTTTGGCGTCTTCTTTCTTCGCGGTTTGGTCCCTTGGATCGGTTTCACCATCTACACGTCCGTGGGAGTCATGCTATATAACTTGCATTTTCCTAGTACCGAGGATGATCCTAAGCTGGCGCAGCAGTCTCACGAGCGCGTAGTCAGTGGCTGTCACTTTTTGAAGGACATGAACAATCAATGGCCCATGTCCGAAACTTGGGTATGATGATTTTGTAATCACGATGTCTCTATTGTGCTGACAAGCTTAGTTCCAAACAATCAAGCGCATGCAGAAATATTATCGCTCAGTCCTTGGGCAAGGCGACTCAGTATCTCCGGATGAGCGACAGGCGCTTCGCCGTGCCATGGTTGATTATGGCGCTCTGCAACCATCACCCGTGCAGAAGCCCATGGAGATGAAACCGGAAATACCCGAGACAAACGTTCTTCGTCCCATCATTTCACATGAGGTAACCTCTCTCACTCCGTGATATCAGTCCCAGCTTCTAATTGATTTATAGACACCAACAGGAGCACGAGCAAGCACGCTCGCTTCCCCACCAGCTTCTGCCCCGACTCCCAATGATCACAACACGCCGATCAACTGGAACGCCATGCAAAGCATTCCAGCCCTCGAAGACGATACACCCAACATGACCTTTGAATTTTCCAACGCCGACATGGAGGAACTCATGATGAACGCCACGCAAGATTTCTGGGTTTCCTTCCCAGGCGAAGTAGGTGTTGGCTTTTAGCAGGGGCAGGGTTGATGACGGGAATGTTTTCAAGACCAAGAACAGATGTCAGCGTTTATAGACGTGACTGTACAATTTTTTCTTGTTGTAATTTCTTTAGCGTTGATACCTCTTCGCTCATCTACCATAATGCAATATTGATGCTTACATTTCCGGGTTTCCCAATGCAGATTAGTCTAGTTAGGGAACCCCCTTAGTGTAGTTGGGGCCCCGCAACCCATCTCACCGTTGAACCCTTCTTGCTACTTTAACTCCATCCCCAGATTCCCCACCAACCGATTAACATCATCGAATAACACTGCTTACGTTTACGCAATAGCTTTTTAAAACACTACTCCGAAGCGCCAATAACGCAAAAACCCGGTATCGGCGCTTACATATATGTCTCGCTTGAGTCACACTTCACATGTTGAGCAAGCAGGCATTATAAATTAATCATTGATCCGCGTGCGCGCATTTCAGAAGGAAGTCTTAAAATAATCCTTGTCCCGGAAAAGAAGAATTACAAAGAGAAACAAGAACAAGAGACGGGCAAACGAAAAAAAAATGGGCGTCTTCTACGAAACCATCCCAGACTCGCTCAAACCATGGATCCTCGACCAAAAGATGCTCTGGGTCGGCACCGCCCCCCTCGCGCGCGACGGCCACATTAACATCTCGCCCAAAGGCGGTAAATCCTTCGGCATCCTGTCCCCAACATCATTCTGGTACCTCGACCTCTCGGGCTCGGGCATCGAGACGCTCGCGCACCTGCACGAACCGGGCAACGGCCGCATCTGCATCATGTTCACCGCCTTTGAAGGCTCGCCACGCATCGTGCGCATTTGGGGCCACGGCCGCGCCATTGAAAACGGGACCCCCGAGTTCGACGCGCATGTGGAGGCGCAAAAGGTCAAGATCATCCCCGGTGCGAGGAGTATCGTCATGGTGGATGTGCATCAGGTGGCGAGCAGTTGTGGCTTCTCGGTGCCGTTTTATGAGTGGAAGGGGTGGAGAAGTACCCTAGACGAAGTCTTTGCGAAGAAGGAAAAGAAGTTCAAGGAAGGGGACGAGAAGGAGAGTATAGATAGGTAACAAAGTTCCCCCTTCCCCAAACCATCCCCCCCGATTCCGTTTAACCCACACACAACCTACCACGCTCCTCAAAACACACACACACACACTCTTCCACCAAAAAGAGAAACAATACCCCAGCTAACCCACATTCCCATCCCCCGCCCCCCAGATACTGGGCGTGGAAATCCCAACTCAGCATCGACGGGCTACCAGGGATGAAGCGCGGCTATGCCTACGCGCAACAAAACGACATCGCCCCGCTCAAGAAAATGATCGGCAAGTACGCCCCGGACCCCAAACACCCACGCACCGCCACCGACGCGTCGTCGCCCCTGCAGGTCCTCGCGATCGCGTTGCTGTGTTTTGCCATTGGCGTCGTGGTGACGCTCACCGTGGTTGATCCGGAGACGGTGAGGAGGGTGCAGAGGAAGGAGTTTTTTGTTGTTTGAAATGTTTAATTAAGAGGGAAGTATGTATAAAGAAGACAGCGGGGTCGCGGCACTTTTTTTTTTATAACGAGGTATTGTTATTGTTATAAATGTAACGTGAATTCTTGCGTATGTGGGAAAATGTTCCTTTCTTTTTTTAAACCAAGCACTCCACTCCCGTGCCGTTCTTCCTTCGCCCCCCCCAAAAAAATATTACGGTAATCCGGAATGGAATCCAAAAAGGAGTGACTAACTAATAGGGGTATGTATGTATGTATTCCGAGACGAGACCCATCCATCGCCAATGTTTCGATTTAATCAGCGCTTGAACACGCTTACTCTTGCTGCGTTCTTTCCACGCGCGCGTGGTCTTACTGCGAGGGACCGACCACATTGATATGTATCAACTGATGCAATCTTGCCGACGACGCTCAAACTATCTAGAATACGATTTTAAAAAAGATTATAGTATGAATAAGAAGGGGATAGTGAGATGTATGTAGAGGAGACGTTTTCATAATTAAAGCTTCTGTTTGCAAAGGTGTTCTTTCTACATTGTGGAAATTACGGAGTTCGGAGTGAAACCAAAAGCGTGAGCTAATGGTGGGCGTCGGAGTTGGATCTGAAGGCACGCGTGAGCTAATAGACGTTGAAGCGAAATATTCCGAGATCCATCCAAAAGCGTGAGCTAATGGGAGGAATCGGGGGTGGTGTGATGGGGGAGAAAACCAAAGGCGTGAGCTAATGGTGGGCGTTCGGAGTGAATCCAAAGGCGTGAGCTAATGGTAATCTGAGATAGATCGATGCAAAAGCGTTTAGCTAATGGGAATCGGGGTGACGTGGGGGGGAAACCAATTTGCGTGAGCAAATGGTGACTGGAAAGCGAGCAAGGGACATGAGTTGAAAGTGTATATAAGGGAGGCACTCAAGCCGGCCGCGGCTTTAAAGGATCTGGCATCTCACCATTCATCGACTCCCTAACCCTCTCCACTGGCATCTTGGTCATCTTGGCAAAAATATTGGCCAGTTCGTCCTTGATATGACCCTCTCGTAACAACTCAACGCCTGACCAGTAAGCGGTATTGGCAGAAACCATGAACTCAGGTATGATGTGTGAGACTATGCGCATGGTCAAGCCCGTTGTGGATGATGATTGATAGACCTCGTTGTAGAATACCCAATCGTTGGGAGGACTGAGCTTTGTTTTGTTTGACAAAGAGACGATGTTGCGACCTCGTACTGTCTCGTAGGCGGTTTTTGAGTCCGGGAGACGTTTAGCTACTCTCAGAAAATTACCGGCTGCCAAAGCGGTCAAGATCGTCAAGTAGTATCGCGGTTGATTCTCTGGGAGATAAGACAGTTTCAGAATGTTGCTGTTTTTGAAGAAAACTTCCATGAATTGATCACGCGCGGTATCTGCAGCGGCCAAAACGTTCGCGCGGAGATGGTACTTTGCGACAAACTGGTCTTGCTCGCGGTCATTGTGGGCTTGCCTCCATGCCATGTAGATGTTGAACAGGGTCAAGTGATCGCCGGATGGATGGCGGAAGTAGTTCTTGGCGGCCTCGATCTCTTTGTGCGTTTCGTGGTCGTCGTCTGGGGAAGTCAAAAATACTTGGGTGCCCTCTGTTGCTTCGATCATGGCGACGATGATGATGACTTCGGCTACGCAGCCGTGGTCTTGACTTTTCACCAGCGTGTACGCCTGGTATACGCTGGTAGGGAAAAAAGACAGTAGTTTACCAAACTCTGTCAGGTTTCCGGCCCGTGATATGGCTCCCAAGTGGTTGAGAACACCCAATGCTTCGCAAACAGTCTCGGCGGCTGGTGCTTTGATGTACCTGAAACCGATTGGATGTTGGTTCATCGAGAGGATATGGAGAGACTCGTCAACCATATCGGACATTTGCATTTGTGCGACGGATTGATCCAGCAGCTTATGGAAGCCTGGTTGGGTCACCATGCGCCAGCAGAAACCTCGATCTGTGCGCCCGGCTCTACCAGCCCGCTGATTAGCCACGGCCTTGCTAACCCAGACTTTGACCAAATGCCATAATCTTGTCCGGGGGTTCCAGACGTTCTGCTTTTCTCGGCAGCTATCAATGACATGTTGGACGCCCACAAATGTTACCGATGTCTCTGCGAAGTTGGTGGCGACGATGAGTTTGCGCCCGCCTGGAGGCGGGACACTCTCCACAGCTTCGTTCTGGTCGTCGAGGGGAAGCTGAGCGTACAGCGGGAAGGATGCGATGGGACCTAGTACATCGTTTCCGCAATCGGCGAGCTTCTGCTTGACGAGTTTGGTGACCTTGTGCACCTCGTCGGCTCCAGCAACAAAAACTAGGATATCTCCCGGTGCCCCGAGCGCGTGTACTTGTATAATTGTATTGACCAGCACGTCTGTCTCATTTTCGGGTGGCCCTGGAAGATAAAAAATATCAACCCCATACTCGCGTCCGCTTACCGTTTCGACTGCGGCGTTCTCGAAGTACTCTTTGAAGAGTTGCGTGTCCATGGTGGCAGACATAATGATGATCTTTATATCATCTCTTTTCTTGATTAAGGATTTTAGAAAGCCTAGTAGCAAGTCTGTAGCTACTGAGTGTTGGTGGGCCTCGTCAATGATAATAACCCCGAAGCCGGTGAGGTTGTGGTCTCTCTTGGTGAATGCCAGCAGCAAGCCTAGGAAACTCAGCATATAGTAATAAGACGATAATCTTATATTAACTTACCATCCGTTAGAATTGCAAGCCTAGTCTTTTCTGTGGCGAGGTTGCATCCTCTGTACCTGAGACCCACGACGTCGCGCCCCAGCTCAACATCGAGCTCTTCCGCAATGCGGGCCGCGACCTAGCGACACATCAACATACTGCTCAACCGAGACATGGTCAAAAAGAAATAAATGGTCACTACATACCATCCTAGCGGCAAGTCGCCTGTTCTGAGTGAGGGCAATGCGGCTCTCCGGGAACTCGTCAAGCAAGGCCTTTGGAAGCTGGGTCTGAAAAGTGGAAACTACAGTTAGTGATGTTCAAGAATAGCTTGATCGAGATTCTCGTACCGTCTTGCCAGCCCCTGTTTCCCCAATCAAGATCGTGACTTGGTTTTCGCGAATAGTCTGGCGTAGTTTCGGCAGCGCTTGGGTGACTGGAAGTCGTGCTGCAGTGGCTTGCAAGTTTGCATGCCTGCTGCTGTAGGGCTTTCCAGTATATGGGTTCATCGTGAGGGAATTTTGAATGTGGAATATGTTAGGATAGAATCGTAAGGGTACTTTGTTTGCTGACTTCCAGAAGTTGAGTGTAGGAGGACTTGAGCCAGGTTGTGCTAGCTATGATATTAGTTGACCTGTGCGCGACAGGTCTTGGCAACCATTGATTCTTGCTAACTGTAGGAACACTTGAGCACTTTACTTTTGCTAGCTTGAGGCTCTTGCTATGCTCTTGCTACAAAAGCTAAATAAGAATACGATACTAGTCGCGAGCGGCGTCCCTCCATCTTTCGATCACAAGACCAACAGAGAATAGTACGTGTATTTGAAGCCTCAGTACTGCCTGTCAAGAGTGAGGGCCAGATACGGGAGCTAATGGTACCGTTGTTAACCCGGAGAGGGTAAGGAGGGTGCAGAGGAAGGAGTTTTTTGTTTGAATGTTGAAGGAATGGAGGTTAAAGTTTATCAGGTATCCCCTAAGTGCTACCAAAGCAGCGCGGTCGCGACCATTATTAATATTATCACTTGGATGCAGCAAATTAGAGAAAGCGTGAAAAAGGTGCATTTATCATGAGTCCGTGCTCCTTGTTGTCTTTCTAATAACACTATGGAATTCAAAATGAATCCAAAGGTGTGAGCTAATGGAGTTCGGAGTGAATCCAAAATCGAGTAGAACGGCATTTTGAACGATGGTATGAGTTGGTACTTCTCGAAGCCTTATGTAAGTGCTGCGCGGGTGTTGCACAGAAAAGGGAGGTAGTACAAAAGGCCGCGCTGCTGCGCACGTGCCATATAAACACCACATTCATAAAACTTGCCCACACCGAACCCACCCACAAAGCACATTCGTACCCTGATTTTTCTCCTTTCCCTCTATGCCTTCGAATGTTTTGAAAAAAGCCTAGAAAGAGACCAGCAAGAGCCTACGAAAAGTCCAATAACGGTTACGCAACAGCGTATCAGCATACACAAACGGTTTACAAACTTCGAAATTGCATACCTGCCTTCTACTTGGTCTCATACTGAGTTCGCTATATCAATATGGCACCAGAATGCAAGCACTCGGCATGGCGCACAGGATGCTGCATGTGTGGCAGTTTCCACATTGACCGTCAAATCAAAGAGGTAGCGTGCCTCCTTGTAGTCAAGGTATGATTGCGAATGCTGAAAATTTTTCAGGCATCGGACCAGGAAGACAAGTACCGGAGCGAAGCCGAAGAAATCGAAATGCAGCTTAAGGTGCATGGAGATGATTTTCCCGAGAGCAAGCGATCGCGTCTTGAAGCAAAGCTTCCGGAGTACAAGAACAGGGCGGCGGATTGGAATGAACGTGAAGTCTATTTGCGCGCCGTCAAAACATCCTTCATGGATCAAATCAACAAAATAAAAGATAACGGTAGGCAGGCTTTCCCAGGCCAGTGTGATCAGACTAACACATGATAGCCTTGAATGATAAAATTCTCCTTGTAGATTTTTTCGAAGCCAGCGCTGCGAACGATGAAGCTGAGATTGAGCAACATTTGAGGAACATGATAAATCACGTCATCATCGACTTCAAGCCCGTCGATCCCAACCTCGTCCTGCCTGACCCAGGTTCTGGCTTGTTGAATACACCGGCGACACTGGATTTTGCAGTCACCACGTGCCATAGTGGATTTCAGATAGCCCTTATTAGTGGTAGGAATAAGGGTCCATGGTTTCCTGACCAGAGTGTTGGAGAAAAGCCCAGTCAAGCCATAATGGCTTATGGCATTGCTCTCCCGGATTTCTCTCTATCAGCGGACCCGCATACTGCCTGTTTAGAACCGGCGACTGAATCCGCCGCGGAAGGCTCCTTCACTAAGCTTATGAGTGAGCCCACGGTCAGGGAAAGCCCCAGAACTGAACTCCAGTCTGACTCCGCATCGCCACCAGAGGCGAAACTTGCAAGAGATGAACAATGGGGTCTGTTCAAACCTAGCGAACACATGTTAGATACCCGCACTCTCTTGCGCTATTACAATAAAAAGACGGTAGAGAGGGCCGCTACATCCGAGACCACAGGGACAGATCCAACGGAGACCGAGGTTTCTGACGTGCCTGAGCCGAAGCTTACGGAGGCTGCCACCGATCCTTGGCCCCCTGTCGGAGCGCGCGATTGGGCAGGATTTATCAACTGGATTCGTGCTTGCAGAGACAAAGATGCGGCATTCGTCAAGCGCTGTTATAAATGGGACAAGAAACTAGTTGAAAATCGCAAGAATCTCAAAGAGTCGCTCGATAAATGGTCACCACAAGACTATGACGATGCATCCATATACCATGAGCCGCCAACCAAGTTCTATCGACAGGGAATGCGATCACTGATTGAAATGGATTTGAAGAAGGCAGGCCGGATTGGGAGATTCGGTCGTGAAAGTTGAGACAATGGTCTCTCTCCAAAAAGAACCTGTGGCACTGCTGGCAATCTTTGTCCCCTTTCATACATATAGCCATTAGTTTTTCGGAACCTTTGGCCTTTCTCACGTACCGCCATTAGTTTTTCGAAACCTTTGGTCCGTCCCAATCATTTCTGACGCAAGCTCGTTCTCTTTGTTTCCGGATTGTATTAGCTTAGATTTCAGATGATAGTATGTATCCATCAATTCATGTTAAAATTACCAATTCTGGCTACAAGCATATCAAGTCTACTCTCTACACATCACGTATCTCTTGTTCCTCTACCGTTGTTGACCCAGAGACGGTGAGGAGGGTGCAGAGGAAGGAGTTTTTTGTTGTTTGAAATGTTTGATTGGGAGGGAAGTATGAGAAAGGAAGCACGCGCGCGCGCGGGGTCGCGACTTTTTTTTTCTTTCCTTTTGAGGTATTACTATTGTTATAAATGTAGAGCGAGTTCTAGAACATGTGGATAAAGGTGTGTGTGTGTGTGTGTGTGCTTTTTTTTTTTATTTTTTATTTTTTTTAATTCAAGCACTCCCTTACCATCTTCCTCGCAAAAGAATTTCGATAATTCGGAATGAATCCAAATGAGTAATAGGGTATTCCGAGACCTATCCCAATCTTGGATTTAGGAGCACTTGAACACCCTTACTCTTGCTGAGCTCTTGCTGAGCTCTTGCTGGGTTCTTCCCACGTGTGGTCTTACTACAAACGTACATAGAAAAGGCGAGGGACCACACTGATATCAACTGATCAATCTTGGCGAACGCTGAAACCATCTAGAATACATTTTTGTTTTTGTTTTTGGTTTTTTTTTTTTTTTTTTTTCTTTTTCTTTCGAGGTTCTAGCT
>KZ805819.1:0-15551 GCA_003073855.1 Periconia macrospinosa
CCTCCTTGCTGGCTTGCGACTCTTTGAACTTGCGGTACTCCTCTTGTCCCTTCTTTACGTGCTCCTCGTTGTCGTAAATCTCGGTGCAATCCTCGCCGTTATTCCTGCTACCACCATCAGAGTTCCTTTCCCTTTCTTGATCCGAGTAGTCCTTTCTAGTCCTCTCCGATTGCCTTTTCTCAGCCGTCTTCGTATCTTCTTGCCGTGCTGCTCCGTCGTTCGAACCGACTCCACCACGTGCATTCCTTGATGACATTTCTCGAGCGGCCGGGGTTGTTTGAATCGTAACAAGAGCTTTCCGTAAAAGTCTAAAATGGGATGCTAATTGAAGCGTCATGAAATCCGAAAAAAACCCCCAACTTGAATATTTCCCACAACAGACAAAATTGATTGTTATTTCGTCCTTGTAGATCAGGCGCTTTTTGGAAGGTAAATGTAGTTACCCTATCATCACCATATAGTCAACTGACGTATGTTCACCAGCGTTGGAGCTTTTCGAAATATAGCCTTTTTTTTTTCAGCCACCTCCCCTCTCTCATCATATTGTCATCATTCACACCCAATTGCCTCCTCCTACACCTCCTCTTCTAAATTCGGGCGATGAAAGATTGCTAATTGAAGCGCAACCGTCGTCGTTGTGATGTCAGCGAACCCCCCCCCCCCTTGCTTCAACCCAAACTACGAAAAAGGGAGTCCGTGCGATCGGTACTTGTTCCAGAACGCTCGAAATGCAAATTCCCCGACGAAAAAAAGAAAAAAATAGAAAAAAGAAATGTCTTTTTTCCAACAAAAAAAAAAGGGAAAAAGAAAAAAAATCGAAATCATAAATCGCGAAAAAAAAAGTCGGTGGAATTTTGCTTTTTTTTTTTCGAAAAAATTATTATTTGCGCAATATACTCTTACGTATAATGTAGATTTATTCGATGCCACCCACACACACATGCACACATGTATTAAGTTATCTTTTCATTAACTTTGTCACACACGTGTTACATGTAACATCCATCGTCCTACGTTACTTCCTTGAGTGTGCATCATTTAGTAGTTATATGTACGTCCCGTCCGACGTTCGCCTTTCAGTTCTATAGTTAATATCAATTTAATCCCCATCAATCCTACAGTCCCCGTCACTTATTATCCAAATATCCCGCATCAATATCAAACACGACGGGCTCTTTCCTTCGTACGTCCAATCGGGCAAAGAGGTCTCGCGCGCGCATGTATGTGTGTAACGTCGACGATGTATTGATTGGTTGGTTGGTTGGTTAGATGTGGAGGGTACGTTATGGAGGAATGATGGGCAAGTTGGGGGGGTGAATGGGGGAAAGGAAGGGGCGAGTAATTACTTAAGTACATATATATGTATGTATGTAGGTATGAGAAGAAACTTTCACGGAAAGAATAACCAAAAAAAAAAAAACTAGGTAACTTGATAAAACCTTATAAAATTATAGAACAAAACACGCACGTAAAACCTATCGCACGAAGCCTTTAGCATACCCAGAATATGGAAAAGAAAAAAGAAAATCAAACGTTCAATTATCCGCATCATCCCAAGGAAACCAAAACCCCATCAACAACTCCATCGCCAACCTCCTCATCCTCATCCATCTCCCTCTCCCCACCACCTCACCCCTTCAATCCTCGCCCGAAAAGACTTCGAATGATACTTTCTCCCCTTCCCCTTCCCCATCTCCCTCCCCCCCAACAACCCCACCATCTTCTCCGCCACACCATCTTCCTTCCCACCCCCTTCCCCATCCCCATCGCCACGCACTCTCCCCCCAAGCCCACAAATCAACCCCTCAAGCACGGGTCCCAAAACCTCCACATACCACTCCCCCAACGCCCTCAACTCAGCCATTTCCTCCCTCTGCCTCTGCACATCCCTCACCCCGTGATTCGCGCCGAGATAAAGCGTGATGTCGCGCGCCTCGCTCTCCATTTCCACCAACTCTCTCCACAACCGTAATACTACCTCGTTTGGAACAGGAGAAGGAGGAGGAGGAGGACGTGTGACGTGGGTGGTGTGACGAAGAAGAGCAGGGAATTCGTCGAGGTGGATGAGTGTTGTTAATGTAGCGCTTAGACTCAGGTGTCGCGCGACTGCTATATCGGCATCGAGCTGCGAGGTCCGCGTGTTGGCTGTGCCGCAGGAAGGGGTCACGGCGCTGGGGAGGGCCGTCCAGTTGGCCGAGCGGAATCCGGAGAGGAAGTGTGTGGCGAGGGTGAGGGAGGCGTGTGCGTCGAGGAGGTAGGGGAGGAGTTTGTGGGGAGATGGGGGGAGAGGGGGAGGAGGGGAGGGGAGGGAGAAGGTTACGTGTTTCTTTGGGGGTGGTGGTGGTGGTGGCATTGAGGGGAGGGGGATCTTTCGACCGGTTAAGTGGGATGTGTAGAATTGTTTTTCGGGGGTAAGGGGGGAGAAATGGTGGTCGTTCATTTTGAGTTTTTTGTTCTTTGGAGAAGGAGAATGTTGTCATAGGGAAGGGGTTTTGTTTATCCGTATATAAGGCACTCCCAAAGATGATCCCGAGGGGGTTTGCATTGTGTTTGAACAAACTTCTTTCATGTGCAGGAGCATCAAGGCGTGTAGTTGGGCGTTGTGTGAGAGGAATATTGGGAGAGAGAAAGAAACGCATAATGTCACGGACAACGGTTTTTGTGCAGCATTGTGAGGCTGTCGGCATTGTGATAAGATGAAAGAGACGGGTGGTTGGAGAGGGGAGAAGAAGTGGAAGGGTGTTGTTCAGAGTTACGAAGTGAGACAATCGAACAAAGAGATGGGAAATGTCGGGTAAACTGAGTGTCTTAGCTCGACCGATTTATCGCCCGCTGATGTTCGAGGGTCAGTTGTTTTGACTGCTATACAGCGATATTCCCGTCGAAGTACACTTTACAGCACGTAAGTGAATAGTGATAATGCTCAACATAGTCATGAGGATAACAGGCCTCGACACAGGCCCGCTGCAATAAAGATTCTCATTAGCAATCGACGAGCTAAATCAGGCACGAGAAGTAGTCAGTTCCGTGGTGTCCCAACAATCGAAGCTCCATTGCATGCGACCCGCAGCCATCTCGCCAATACTGACAGTTTCTGTTCAGTAGCCTTCATTCAATCTGAAAAAGACGGACCCATCACCGAGCGGAAGGTAAAAACCGCCACGAAAACCTTGGGGGTTTGGATGGTCTGTGGGGTAGTGCTTTCTATACTCTTTTTGTGCTCTTTTCGTGTGTTGCTGTTACGGAATCGATTCGCAAGTTTGGTATTTGTTCATGATCCATTCATGAGGGAACATTTAGCGGCCGCTCCGCTTCTATCCAAAGCGATCCTCTGGTGACAAAAGTCAGTTGCAGTTGTCAAAGTCAACTCTAATTATCCACTTACGCAATTTCTGGAGCTCCTCAAGAATGGGCTGGAGAGTCTCGTCCTCAAACTTGGGCGCAAGAGAGGGGATCAACGTTTTAGCTTCATCCGCTGAATCGGGTCCCAGCGATCCTGTAGACAGTAAGAGGTGTTGTCCTGAAGATTCACAAAGCCATTTACCACATACCCAGCATAGCGCGTTCAACGGGGTTGATCTGCGGGTTAGCATCGAAGATACCCCCGACAGCGTGTAGGTTGTCGTTCTGCTTGTAGCGCGCAAAAACCTCGATGTATTCTACGAATGCTTGGATGGACCTGCATACACGTATGAGTATACTTTCATCTCCAAGTGTGGAGTGCTTCCGCAACATACTGTGACTCGTTGTGCACCCGGTCACCGCCCAGAGGATTCGTTCCCGGGTCACGCTTCCTCCTCGCAGCATGGATGGCGGTGACGACAGCGCGCGCTTCGGAAATGGAGAGCGGGTGCTCGCCTTCGAAATCACCGAGCTTGGGGTCGGCGCCTAGCTCCTCCTCCTGCTGGGCGGGCGGCTTCGGGCGCGAGACCATCTTTGGGGCGCGAAACGTGGGTGGCTCGACGGCCGGGCGAGGGGGGGCTTCTCGATTGTCTTCGTCCATCGTGAAGGTTGAGTCGTGGGGGTGACAATGGCGGGCGAGGAACGGTCGAAGTAGAGGTCTTTGTCGACGGAACCGTTTCTGGAAGTACCTAGGTATGCCAAGACATATCACGTGGTCCTGAACCAGTGTACCTAGGTATGTAAATGTAATTGATGTACAATTGTATGTCCCTACATATGCACATGGGACGTCCAGACTGGATTACCGTACCTGTATCTGTCATTAGTATATTACCTGCATCACTGCCTATCTATACATATATGTTTAGCGTGGAGGCGCGTAATGAATGTGTTGTGTACCAGACTACCAGTATACGCGCCTGCGTGATACTATTTAAGTCCAAGACGCGTAGTTGCGCATTTTTTCCCTGCAGGAATTCTGAATTGCGATTACCATGGCAGCCGTGAGCACTAGTACAGTTGGGGAGAATGGGTACTCGGCCGCTCATCATCATATAACGTTAAGAGGAAGTAGTCAGTCATGTGCAGAGGAAGAAGATGAGGTGGAAATGGCTGCGGAGAAAGGGGACGGGATGATATGTAACTATCAGCAAAGATATGAATAGAGTTCCCCAAGCAGCCCAATAAGATGCAACCAAGCCGGTCGCGATACTGCAGGTCATCCAACGTCGCACATTAGCTCGTCGAACGAGTGTTGGTACCTGTGAAAGACTGCCTGTGCCAGGTGGGCTGGCAGGTACATGCAATTTGACGTGCCTAAAAAAAGTAGCACTCGGTTACTTCAGCTGCTGATGAAGCTCTGTGCCTGTCCCACCTACGTAATGAATCGTGGTGAGCTTGTTCAGACGGATGCCTTTTTGCTCTGCTCAACTGCCACGGCACGGCACGGCCATGCAGGCTTCCATATTGCTGCCTTGCAATGGCACATCCGACTTTATGTTTTTGTGTATGGAATGATATTAAATCACAGGGACCTATATACCACCTGGACTTGTTATGCAACTACTAATGAGTAGTAGATCGTCGTCCCGTCCTCTTTTAATTTGCCCACAGAGCACCAATGCGGACTAGCGTCGAGCCCTGTGCCCAAGCCTCATCGTACCTCTCCGCACTCTGCTCTCTTACCACCTCCACGCTCACGCTCACGCTCACGCTCACGCTCTCCCGTTACTGCCACGATTGCTCACCAGGCGCCTCCCATTTCCCTCTACGCATCGAGCCTCCCCAACGAGCATCCCGCCGGTGCTGGCCCCGTAACTGTCCATCACCGGCCCGTCTAGCTGTGTTTCAGCTGCTGTTTAGGCCTTTCATTCACTCCCCCCCCCCGACTTCAATACCCGCCAGCCGTGGTCTCACGACTCGATCATCGGTCCTCTTGCATGCGACGCATGACACCGACTGCGCTTTCTGCCACCCGTGCAAATATTTCGGACGCCCAACCTGTCGCTTTGCATACAGCTGTGCTTCACCGCCGCGCAAGGAGCCCTCGCCAACACATATCCCCACCCAATACCCCTGCGCCCCTCCAGCTACTTCCGCCATCCTCTGATATCATTGCTTCGAGTTGCGCCCTGCTCTTTGCCACTACATCGTGTTTGGACCCTTCGACTCTTGCAGGCTCCGGTAGCCATTCCGCTGGATCTGTACTGGTTCCTGCGTCGCTGCTGTCCCCGCAACACTGAAATTCTGCACGGCGTACCTACAGCTTAGCGCTGGCACACCTCTGATATGAGCACTCCCGCGGAGGGGCAGCCTTCGCTGGGAGGCCATGGAGCACCGCCGCCCCAAGGCTTCGACCCGCGTAGTAACGGCCTTCAACGAGCACCCACCAACCCGTACGACATGGCAAGTTCGCAAAATTTGTCCCCCCCAAGAAACACAGGTCCACCAGCGCGATCTCTGACCGATCCTACCGAACAACCACCCCAAGACCAGCCCCGTGAAAAACCTCGACGGAGTAAAACCTGTGGCAAGTGCGGCGAAGGCTTGACCGGCCAGTTTGTTCGAGCTCTGGGAGATACTTATCATCTGGAATGTTTCACTTGTCATGTGAGTGCCCCTTTCGCTTCAAAATATCCAATGCTGACCGAACTTAAAGGACTGTGGCAAGATTGTTGCTTCCAAGTTTTTCCCCGTGCCCGAGAAGCCCCCTGGACAGTACCCCCTGTGTGAAACCGATTATTTTCGAAGGTTGGACCTACTTTGTTTTGATTGTGGTCAAGCGCTTCGAGGATCATACATCACCGCGTTGGATCGGAAATATCATATCGAACATTTCACCTGTTCCGTCTGTCCCACGGTGTTCGGCGCTTCGGACAGCTACTATGAGCACGAAGGCAGCGTTTACTGTCACTATCACTATTCAACCAAGTTCGCGCAGAGATGCAATGGCTGCCAAACATCCATTCTTAAGCAGTTTGTGGAAATTTTTCGCAATGGGCAGAATCAACATTGGCATCCAGAATGCTACATGATCCACAAGTATTGGAATGTGCGGTTGCACTCCACCGGCCAACCCGTGCTCCAAACGCCTCAACATTCAGATGCCGATGCGCCAGATGATGTTCGCGAGAGAGTCCGGAAGCAGGAGGAGGAGATAGAGGCCAAGGTCAATTGGATTTGGAAAACTCTTTCAGCATTCGAAGAGAAATCGGCCACGTGCATATCCGATATGCTCTTGCACGTCAGCAATGGGGCATACGTAGATGGTGTCATGGCAGCCAAGAAGTTCATCGTTCATGTTGAACTCTTATTCAATTCTGCAGACGACCTCGATGCCCAACTAGTCGCCAAGACACCCAAAGGTCTTACTTATTCTCGCGAGGCAAAACTCCTTTGCAAGAAGGTCGTTGCCTTCTTTGCACTCCTGACCCAGTCGCAAGGGACTGGAGTGCGACGGCTTGGCGTCACGCAGGAGCTATTATCGCTCGTCACTGGCCTTGCTCATTACCTCAAGTTACTTATACGTATATGCCTCCAGGGTGCCTTGAAGTTGGAGCGTGAAACGAGGAGCGCGATTGGTTTGACCAACTTCCTCGCCCAAGTCAATGCTCTGGATCAACGACTCGAACATGAAGCCCAGGTCGATCAAGCGGCCGAGGCTGCTGTGCTCGTTCCCCGATCAGCTGATGCCTGTCCAATGTGTGATACCCAAGTCGAAGACAAGTGCTTACACATGAACAACATGTCCTTCAATTATGGCTGCATGGTGTGTCGCGGATGTAGTGCTGATCTGCGGAGCGATTTCAAAAATGCGTATTGGAGCAAATCACAGCTGAAAGTGTTTTGTCCTGCGTGTGCTGCTGCGCAACCGGATGCTGAGAGTGGTTTTCAATCAGTCACCAAACTCCGACAGTATGTGCACTTGTTGAAGGTTGCTCATGCTCGGTTGATGGCAACATTGCGCTCGAGCGGTGCATTACCACACACTTCAGGTATGTCAATCTCTTTCACCACAGATCATTGTAAACCAGCAGGCCAAACTCTTGACACCACGCCTAGGCATTACGCCACGACGTAAAAAGACCCGCAGTTCCAGCTAACAATCATATTCTTTAGATGATCCAAATCTCTCTGCTTACGATTCATCCGAAGGACACCGCCTAGGCGACGCCAGTGCCGACCTTCACCCTGCTCACCTTCGCCAGGATGCCCGTTCGAAGTCCTTTGGAGGGCAATCATCCAACGAAGCTCAAAACAACTCTAATGCGAATTATGAGCAGTCTATGACCGACATAAAGCGTCTCCGCTCGACGCGGCTCGATAAACATCTTTCCCAAACAATGAAACGTGCCCGCGCATCGAGAATCATAGACGGCCCGGAAGCTGTGCAAGCGGGAGGTGATTCTTCCATGAAAGGCGGCATGCAAATTGTTCAGGAACGGGAGTCACCAGGAGATGTTGACACGACTACGCTTGCTGTGAATTCTTTAGCATTGGACGACATCGCCCGCATGGCTGCCCTCGAGCAGCAACGAGAGCAGCGACCCAACGCGTTCCGTGCAGGCGGCAGTGCCTTACTTGGGCAAGATCAAGCCAGGCTCCGGAACGGACATCGTCGAGACATTTCGGGGGGGCAGAATAATTCACGGCCACGTACTTACTTTTCCGAACTTTCCCCACTCGAGTACTTCAAGCTGAAAGGACTTGCCGTACTTCAGCTCGGTCTTCTTCTTGACGATGCTCAGTACAACCAAGGCGAATTGCTCGACCTCATCGAGACAAAACGCACAAATTTCTGGGGCAAGATTGGCTTCGGGAAAAAAGACAAGAACAAGCCAAAGAAACCTGGTCCGACCGATAAGCCTGTATCCGACAGGGCCACCTTCAGGCAATCTCTCGAGCTTCTTGTAGAAAAATACGGGGCTGAATCGACGGATGGCGTTGGTCCAGGCACTCTAAAGGTTCCGGCGTTGCTCCAAGATTCAGTAACGGCAATGAGAAACATGGATATGTCCGTCGAGGGAATTTTCCGCAAGAACAGTAATCTGAAAGTTCTTCGTGAGCTCGAAGAGGAAATCGACGCCAAAGGAGTTGAATCAGTCGACCTCAGCTCAAAGAACCCTGTAATGTTGGCCAATCTACTCAGCAGATTTCTCCGATTTATGCCAGACCCAGTTCTGACATTGAAACTCTATCGCCTCTTTATGGTCGCTAAGGGTAAGTAGGCACAGCAAGGGTATGCTTTCATGACTAACGTGACTAGATATCGAGGACGATGCGCTGCGGAAGAAAGTTTTGCATTTAGTTTGCTGTCTGTTACCAAAAGCTCATCGTGACACCATGGAGGTGCTGTTCTGCTTTTTGAACTGGGTTTCCTCATTCCATACCGTTGACGAAGAAGCGGGTAACAAGATGGACACGTGGAATATATCTACGGTCATGGCCCCGAACATTCTTCGAGAGAACAACGAAAAGCAGATGAAGAGTGTTGATCAAGGTGCTGTCAGGGTGGTGTTTGAACTGATTGAAAACAACGATGAGTTCTGCGAAGTGAGTTATTCTAGCCCCGAATACAACATTGCAACCCTAACATAGCCCAGGTGCCGGAAGAGATCGTCGAGCTTTTGAATGACGACAGTTCGCCAGAATTAACACCGAAGGAGATTATGCGCCAATGGGAGCAGCGCGGTAAAAACCCAGTGGTAGCGACACCAGGAGCCTCTCCTCGTAACCCTGGTGGAACGTCCTCGCGAAAAGATCAGCGTAACGCTCCACACATTACACAAGCCGATCACAACCCTCAAGCATATTCTGGAGAACCTTCCCTACGCCAGATCCCTCCGCATGGCGCATCATCGAGCACTCATGGTACACCGCCGCACCACGATCTCGGCACACCAAACCTACCATACAGCCAGCAGGCACCAGGATCTACAGAGAGCCATCGCACCGGATCACCTCACCGTCATAGCTATCGATCACCCGCATATCCCAAGCCTACGCAGCTCAGTACTGCTGGTGCAGGTTGAACGTCAGCACACACATTGTTCAAACAGGAGTATTCAAGGCGTTGGTCTCTTTTTTTTCATTGCGGCACAATCGCAAAACGATACCATATGAGCGCAGATACCACATTGTTTGTCAGCAGAAAATGGACTTTTACGACCCGTCTTCTCGGATGAACTTCGAGAACATGGACTAACGATTTGAATTGGGTTTTGCTGTGCATGGGCTTTCCTGGCAGCAAGCCAGATGGCCGCATATGTGGCATTTTGAAATGGCGTTCTGGGTAAGTCCACAATATTTGCATTGCGTTTTTGACATGTACCCCCTTTTTTGCCATCTGTGGGGAGGTGCGTATTTCAGTCTCGAGCCAGAGATTTACGGTCACACTCAGTGAAAGGAGGAGGGACAAAGGCGTGTGTATGTTGTCGAGATGGGGACGGGGTATACGACGTAGGTCCGCGCGCAAGGGGTGGTTTGTTTTGAAATAAATTTAGCATTTTGGTGCAGCATGACGCTGCTTTGCTTTGCTTGCTTGGGAGCGAAACTTTTCTTCCTTCTGGAGCTTGTCGATGCCTTCCTTTTTCTGGTTTGGCTGGCTCATCGCACGATTTTGGAGAGCGAGATTGCCTAAAGTGGGTACGTAACGAACGCCTGGTCTGGAGGTTTAAAAAAATGGCGGCATGAAACCGAAGGGTTCTTTTGGAAAAGCAGCAATGTTCATATTGGGAGATCGTAAAAATTCTTTGATACTTGATATGGTTTGTCTGTTGCATGTCTTAGTGAATCAATCATGTTCTTGATTGCCTATATTACCTAGAGCTGGATACTCCTCACGCTCATGCTATTATCAAATATTTGCACATTTTTTCCACATTGTGAAAACCTAGATCAAAAGTAACAGAATTCATTGCAATTTCTGCTATTATCCTTTCCTTGGGATGTACACTCATGAAAGATCCGCCTACACTCAATCAAACACCCTGACTGATTGGGACATCAGGAGGACCAAGTTCTTGGAACAGCGACAGCTAGTTTACACACCTTCTATTGGAGAATCGAGCGTCACTCAAAGACATGGTTTGATAGATGTAGCTCATTATTTCGAGCTATAATCATTCACTCTTCCCCGTGCATCGCCACGTCTCCGCAGGTTCATGCATCCATTAGCCCAGGATTATATATTTGTCGCCGCGACCTCAAATAAAACCTTCATTTTGACATTCACAATTCACCACATGAAAAGCCACCCACGAACTACAAGAAGCCCAAACAAGGAAAAGCTCTTCTCTACAATAAGGGTCTAAAATGATAATACCAATATCCGGTACACGTGTTCGGCGAAGCCGACGCGGAGCCAAAAAAAAAAAAAAAAAAAAAAGAAAGAAACACCTCAACCCTACCTTACTCCACTCACCACAAACACCCGGATCAGGAACAGGAGCCAACCTTGGTTACACATCGAGAATTGCACACAACGATTCGGATCCTCTAGTGCACCAAACAGCGATTCAAAATCAGTCATGCCAGTAATCAGAATCTGCTCTGTTTATTTTGACGGCTTTCTAAGTATGGATGATGGTACACTAAAGGCCCGAATCGTCACGACTCGACGTCTCAAACCAAACCCCTTCCCCTCCTGTAGTTCCCTCGCCTCAAGCATCCTGTCAGAAAATGCTTAGCGGAGCTTGTCGGGTCTTGACTGCTTGTTAGCGTACCATGTTATTATAACCTGGTGATGACCCGGGCTTGTGGGATGAACATGCGCGTTTAGTTCTGGTTTTATGCAAGGTTGGGGTTGTTGCGTCATATTTTGCTTCTCGTTTTTTTTGGGGGGGGGGGTGAAGGACTTTTTGTTACTACGCGTGATTCTGAGGCCGCGCGGTAGTGGTCTCACCGGGAAGGTGCATAGTGTGGGATAGCGTACTATAAGAGAATATCGTGAATGGGATGCTACTTCTGTGATTCCTTTTGATTCCTTTGGTAAATTAAATATGGTATGTTAGCCGTTATCGGTGCGGCTTTCACAGTATGCATCGTGCAAGTTGAAGGCATACGCATAGAAAGGGGATTGATTCACTGATGTAAATGGCGCTTTCAAGTGGATTGCGGGAACCAAAGAATGATAAGATGAACTCAGTGTGAGCTGAATAGTTGGATGATGGATGAAGCTACGGAGGAGGGTACGTTGGAGAAATGGGGGGGTTCAGTGCCTTTTAGGTGCATAAATGGCATGGGGATGGTGAACTGAAGGGGGGTTAGCCTTGGAGGGTTCGTTTTTTTCTCTTATACTCATCTTGGTTGTTTGTCTGGCGGACCTTCGGTTTTTGGAGGAAAGATGAAACGTATGTTGGGGAGAGATTTTGTGGATACTGTTCAATCAGTGGCTTCTTGTTTCTAATGGGGTTTGATTGGTAATGCGCATAGTTGTGGAAATTGTGATGTTTCTGTCTCTTCAGACATGTTCCCGCGTTTCATTACTTTTACAGATGTCCATTGGGAACTGATGATCACTGAGAATCCCAATTTCGCCGGCTTGGTTTGCCATGAGCAGAGGGGTGTTTATCCATACAAAGGGTTGATGTGCGTACAATCTCTTGAGGGGATGTATGCGTTTGTTGAGAGCATCCTGTTCTACAGTTAAATTTCTTAAAACTTTGTTGTGTTACGTAGATCTATAAACGATAGGATAGATACGTGGAACAGGGATTTATTTTCGAACCATTGGTTGGATTGATTTGAACGGTCCGCGGAGAACTTAATGTTCTAAAAGAGTATTTCCTATCACGTGGATCTGCATTTAGGGATAAATCTCTCTGCGTGGTGTCGTATTATCGACGTTGTTGTCTAGGATAGATTTGTGTGGCTGACATAGTGCCTATGGCGTTATGCTGCTAAGTTATGCCGCCATTGCCGTATCCCGAGGTGACTCCGTAACGTAATTCGTCGACGACGTGTGGGGTGACCTAAAAGTAGTAAAGGGACTGTAACTTTGTACACTAGCATTGAAGAGCTGTCGCGTGCTTGGTTGAGAAGATGGTAACATTTTCTACGTGGGATGACCTCCGGTTGCTTGCAGGTTGAAAAATCCGAATAAGACCAACATTGTCACAGTGAACGCCAATCTTGGAGGGAAACCAATCCACGAGATAGTTACAGCGCCATGAGTTTGGATAAGATAAATGGATTTGATATCACTGAATACGCCCCAGCACTACATCTTGGGGAGCCATATCTATCTCAAACCAGCTTTCCGCTATCACTGAAGCCGTCAGCTGAGTCGTCCGAAACCCAAACTTCAACTCTTCCAAACCTTCTCTCCAACATTCGAAGTCTATCCTTGAATGGGCAAATACGCAGACTGCTCGACAGACACAGCGCAATCTACTTTTCGAATGTAAATCTAGCAGACGCAAACGAGTTTTCGCAGTTCGTCCACGCTTTCGGCTTCGTGCCTCACGAAGACATTGGGAATCCGGTTCGACGAACAGTCTTAGCCAACAATGTTGCGACGGCGAACGAAGGGCCCAATACGCAACCTGTGTACCCACACAACGAATTTGGACTGAGCCCTCATTACCCCGCTTACGTATTCTTCTTCTGCTTGTCTGCGCCGGAGACGGGTGGCGAAACGCCCATCAACAATTCAATCGTGCTGTACCACGAGCTGCGAAAACAGCATCCGGAGTTTATCAAGGCTCTCGAGGAGAAGGGCGTTAAATACCAGCTTACCTACTACAATAAACCAAGAGATCAGGTCGAGTCTCCAGGAAACTCGGTCCTCCAGGCATACGGACATCATGTCCTCGATGAAGACGACACCGAGACTGCGCGGGCAAAAATCGAAAAAGAGATCAGGCGTCTGCCGACTGCGACTTGGGAATGGATAAACCAATCCCCTTCCGAAAATCCCTTGGGGGACTTGAGGGTTTGGCAAGTGCTCCCTGCCATTCGTCCACATACGAGGACTGGGCAGCCGGCCTTTTTCAATAACGCTGTTTCGCGATTTCTCAACGCGGTGGATGCGCAGACGTTGGAGCCGCCTCATCTTAATAAAGAGGGCAAGTACCAACCGCCTGCTTTCTACGGTGACGGGAGTTTGATTGACCGGAAGTACTTTGATGCTGCTGTAGAAGTCATCGGTAGGACGCGGGCGCTGGTGACGTGGAAAAAAGGCGATGTATTGCTGCTGGACAACCATGCAGTACAACACGGAAGAGAGCCTTGGACAGGAGACAGAAAGTTGCTGGCCAGTCTCTGGGACGACGTGAAATGAAGAAACCAAAGCCCGACCTCTTAACATCGGAGCAAACATCTCGGGGGAAATAGTGAACGTGCGCGCAGGCTTAACCCCGCTTCCGAAGTACTAGGTGCTTGGTAGAAGATCAGTTAATCATCGGTCGGATAGACCAATGGGTCGGGTCATGGAGCAATGATTGCAGCGAAGCGGTGTAATTGGCGCGGACGCGATGGATACGCGGTACAAGCGAATACGAGTGATGAGATCAATTGATAATGGTGCAGGGCATCACGATTGGGAATGGCGATCGCGAATTTATTATCTGATCGATCTATCACGAGAATTCCAACACACCCAGACATCAATTTTATACAGCACAGGGCAAAATACGCCCTGGTTTTTGAAGAAAAACAAGCACTTTGATTAATTAAGAGCCCGTGAAAAGTCTTGTAATAATGTAGTGGTAATTAAGTGACATGTAGCCTCAAACCACTATGCCCGTAACTGCATAGCGTCCATATGGCGCCTCCATTCCAGAGAGAAATGAGGGCTATTCATGGTGCAGGAGGGAATGCAGTTTGTCCGTTTCGTCTTTCGTCCGTTTCGTCTTTCGTGCGTGTGGCTGTTGCTAATGTTGCTCGGTACGATTAACTGTCCGGACGCCTTTGCGCCCACTATGATTGGAGTTAATGTTGTTAGTACTATACTACCGAATAGCTAGCTACAGGGTGTATCTGCATTGGGTCATACCCCTATAGTTGCATTTCTCTAAGCAACAAATAATACAATCAGAGTAGACGGAGAAAGAGCGAATAGCTAACTGTGATTTGATACATACTAGTGCGTATACTACTGCGTATGACCCGATACAGATACACCCTATATGTGGGCTTTCTTTACTAAGGTAGTAGGTCCTAGCAAGATACTTAAACCAAACGTTCCTATTTGACTGTTCGTATGGACATGACGTTATTTGTAGAATCTAGGTCGCAAGCTTTGGTTGACATTATATAACAATCCCACTTGCACCGAAAGCAACCCAGAAAACATCTACCCTACCCATTTGTTACTTTTTCATCTTATCTCACGATGGCTTCTTTTGGTGCATTCCTCAGCAGACAGTTCTTCGGTGTCCTTCCCGAACCAAAGCACGACCTAACTGGGCAAACTGTTATCGTGACTGGGTCCAACGTCGGTAGGTTTCAACTCATAGCCGTCACAAACGTCTCGCATATCCACTAATTCATTCCATAGGACTCGGGAAAGAAGCTGCCCGTCACTTTGTGCGCCTCGGCGCATCAACTGTTATCCTCGCCGTTCGCACGGTTTCCAAGGGTGAGGCCGCCAAAGCCGACATTGAGAAATCCGAGGGTAAATCCGGCGTCCTTCAAGTGTGGCCATTGAACATGTCTTCCTATGAATCTGTTATCGAATTCGCAGCAAGGGCGCAAAAGGAGCTCGAGCGCATTGACATTGCGGTTCTGAACGCCGGCATTGTGACTGCCAAATGGAATGTACACGAGCAGGACGAATCCACCATCACCGTGAACGTGGTTTCCACATTTCTGTTAGCGCTCAGCCTGTTTCCAAAGATGAGTGAAACGGCGAGCAAATTCAACAAACGTCCTACTTTGACGCTCGTCACGTCCGATGTCCACTATCGGGCTAAATTCGTCGAGGGACAAGCGCCAGAGGGAAAGCTGTTTGAAGCTTTGAACAAAAAGCCTGAGCCTTTGACTGAAGGAGCTATGATGGAGCGATATCAAGTCTCGAAACTCTTGGATTTGTTGGGAACGCGCGCCATCGCGGATCGCAAATCAGCCGCACTCAGTCCCGTTACCGTCAACTGCGTCTCTCCTGGTTTATGCCACTCGTAAGTCGCACCCAACTCCTGCATTCCCCC
>KZ805821.1:0-15400 GCA_003073855.1 Periconia macrospinosa
GAAGGGTAGTTGGCATAGATACTAGCACCTAAGGGAAAGGGAAGTAAATTAGTTACTTTGATAGAGAGTTGAGGAGCTTGAGGGGGCCAAGCTCAAAGGATAGGGAGGAAAATGTAGTGTAGTAAGAGGCCGGAGAAACGTCGGACCGACGGAGAGTGGGGTGAATATAAAATAGTTAGAAGAAAGGAAGTAGGGGAGGGATCATCACTACCACGACACTCCAATGGGCAATTGGACAGAGAGAATATACGGGTTTTTGATTGATATATTATTGATTATGAAGTTCTATCTATCGATTGCGGGTTGAAACACTCACGCGCAGGCCTTACCCAACAATATTAAAAATACTTTAAAATTAAATTTACTAAATAATAGCTTACTAGTTTTTTTACGTAAGATACGTAGAGACACTTTATACTTAATAGAAAGTAATAGTTTAGCTTCCTTCTTAATAAAATTAGAGCCTTACTACCTAGATATTACTACTTTTAAAAAAAATAAAAATAAAAATATTAAGTAATAAATAGCTATAGCTAAAACTAAGTTTAGAAAGTTATATACTATATTTTTTAAAAAGTAAAATAAAATTAAATACTTATAAAATTATTTAGCTAATATAGCTTAAAAAGTAATTAACTACTAGGCGCTTAACGCTTTAAAAGGTAAGTAATATTTTAACTAAAAGTAACTATATAGTAATTTATAGAAAGCCTTTAATATTATTAATAAATAAGGCACTATACTTAAAAACTTACGTAATAGTAAGCTAAATTAAAAAGTAAATAAAACTCTAAGTACCTAGTTATCCTAATTTAATAATACTATTATTTACCTATACTTTAATAATACTTTAAAAGTATTTTAGGCCTTTAGCGCTATTTTAAAATAGTTTAAAGGCGCTATAATTAATAGCGCGCCTACTAAAAAAACCTAAGTATAGCTTTAAACCTAACTATAAAAAGTTAAACTATACTAGTAAGCTATATATAGCTAAAATAAAGATAAATTAGTAAAAGCGTAATTTTTATCTAATAAGACTAGTACACGCTAAAGTAATAAAAAAAAGATAAAGCTATTAATAAGTATTATAAACTATTTAACTAGTTTAATATTATTAAGAAAAAGAAACTATACGTACGCTACTTAAAACCTAGCTATATAGCTAAAAATAATAAGGCCCTATATAAAGGCTAAAAAAAAGTTACTTAGAAAAAAAACCTTACTAACTTAGATATTATAAAGCTAAGAAACTAAAACTTAGTTACTACTAAATTTTTAAAAAACTAAAAAACTTTAGTAATAGTTACTATTAAAAGCTTTTAAAATAGGCGTAAAAAATACTATTATATTTAGCGCCGGGCTATAGTTACTTTATAAAAACTATTATTATTTTAGCTATATTATTATTTTTAACTACTTTATTTAAACTTAGTTTAGTAAGACTAGGTTTCTTTAAATAACTCTTTTACGCTTCTTAAATAAAGTTTACTAGTTAGATTACTACTTATTATAAATAAGTAAGAGCTATAATACTTACTAATACTAGATATACTAGATATATTATTAGTAGAGTATACGCTAAAAAATATAGGCTTAATATATTACTAGTAACCTTTCTAGTTATACTACACCTAGCTAATAGATAATTAGTAAAAAACCTTAATACTATAGCTTAAGTTAAATTTTAGATAAAAAACTATATTAGTAAAAAATAGGCCTAAGTATATAATATTATAGGCGTAGATTATATACTTAGTATACCCTAGTTTAAAAGCTATAACCTATAGATATCTTAGCTTTTTTAAACTATTACCTTTAGCTTAAATTATTATATATAAAACTACTTATTATATAAACTATTAGTTATAGTTTATTACTCTATTAATAGTATAAGTTAGTATAAAATACTAAAACTAAAATAATAGAAATAGAATAGCGTAGATATTATAATAGTCTCTACTAAAGCTACTACTATATACCTATATTATAAAAGAATTTATAGTATATAGATTTTACTTAAACACTTTAAGTTACTAAAAAAAGCTATTAATATTTTAAAGCTTAGTACTATAAACCTAAAGTAGAAAGACTTTAATAAGTTCTATAAAAAACTTTATTAACTACTACTTTTTATAGAAAAACTTAAATAAAAAATACTTTAAAAGTACTACTATTTAATTAATTTTTAGAATCTAAAAAAAGCTTCTAAGTTACTTTTATAAAGGCCTAGTATTAATTATAAAATAAAGCTATAGCTTAGGTTAGCCCTTTCTTATTAAAAGTCTTAAAGTATAACTAGAAAAAAGATACTTATCCTTTAAAACTACTTACGTAGTAAATTAGAGAAAAGATATATTTAAAATAGTAAGTTTTTTTATACTGCACCTATACTAGTAGTAAAAAAACCTAAAAAAAAGTTATAAATTTATATTAATTATTAGAGACTAAACGCTATTATAATTAAGAACTAAAATATACCTCTCTATATATAGAAAACTTTAGCCTATATAACTTACGTTAAAGTTTTTTTAAAATTTAATATTATTACTACTTTTAATAAGGTACGTATTAAAAAAAAGGACTATAAAAAAACTACCTTTTTTTATAGATTTAGATTATTTAAATATATAATTATACCTTTTAGATTATATAATACACCTAGTATATTTTAAAAATAAGTAAACACTTTACTATAAAATTATTTAAATAAATTCTACTCTACGTATAGTAATAATATTATAGTATTTAGTAAAAAAGAGGGTAATACCTATACTACTTATTATAAGAAGGTCCTTACTAAACTAAAAGATACTAAATTATACCTAAATATAGATAAGTATAAATTTAATATAAAAAAAGTAAAGTATTTTAGGATAATTTTTATATATAATAGTTTAGAGATAGACCCTAATAAAATATCTACTATTAGAGACTAAGTAACCCTAAAATTAGTTAAAAATATATAAGCTTTTATTAGCTTTACTAACTTTTATTAAAAGTTTATTAAGTTATTTTCTATAATTACTAAATTATTAAATAAACTAATATAATTAAAAAATAATAGTATCCCTTTCTAATAGATAATATAAACTAAAAACTCCTTTTAGTAACTAAAAGAAGCTTTTACTATAGCTCTAATACTTACTTACTTTAATCTAAACTTACTTATAACTCTAGAAATAAACGCGTTAGACTAAGTAGTTAGTACTATTTTAAGCTAGATAAAAAATAGCGTTATAAAACTAGTAGCCTACTTTTTTATAAAAATATTACTTACTAAAATAAACTATACTATTTATAATAAAGAGCTGCTAGCTATTATAAAAGCTTTTAAGAAATAAAAACCTAACTTTACTAAAACTAATAAACTAGTTAGAGTATTTTTAAATTATAAGGCCCTAGAATACTTTATAATATTAAAGTAGCTAAATAGGTAATAAGCGTAGTAGGTTAAGTTTCTAACTAAGTTTAACTTTATTATTAAATATTAACCTAGTAAGTAAGGTATAAAATCTAATAGTTTAACTTATTACTTTAGTAATATCCTAGATAATATTAATAATAATAGAGTCTAGTATTAAAGGTAGACCCTATTACCCTTTTAGTATATTAACTTATTATAGGTAGTAATTTACGCTACTACTATAATTATAACTATAGCTAAAATAACTATTAATAAAATCTATTATACGCTATATACTATTAGTAAAAAGCTTACTAATTAAGAGGTAGTATCTAAAAGTAAGAACGCCTTTAACTTAAAAAAGGGAATAAGTAATTAGGTTTAGCTTTTATAACGTATTAAGCTTACTACCCTAAAAAACTTAATAGTAATTACTATTAGAAAAGTAATAGAAAAAGGCTATAAAAAATTACTAGCTATACTTATCTATAATTATAACTTTTAATTAAAACTTAAAAACTATTAATAAAAAGATAGGTTAGTTTATTATTAAGGGCGCATTTTTATCTTAGAGGACTTATAATTATATACTAATCTACTTAAGATATATTATAAATCCCTTACTACTAGATATAGAAGTAAATATAAAATATACTATAGAGTTAGTTACTAGTTCTATTAGCCTAATATAACTAATTTAGTTATAAAGTTTATATATAACTATTTACCTTATACTTAGAGTAAGCCCTATAGAAAAAGTAAATATAGCTACCTAAACTTTTTTCTAATTTTAAATACTTATTAGATATCTATTTCTATTAACTTTATTATATCTCTACTACTCTCTACGTATTAAAAAAAAACCTATTAGTATATTATAGTTATTATAAATAGGCTTTCTAAAAAAAAAAAAATTTATACTACTAAAAAATTTTAAAGTAAAAACTATAGTTTAAGCCTTTATTAAATATATTTAAAAAAAAGAAGAATTTTTTATAAATATAGTTTCTAACTAAGGATTTTGATTTATATTATACTTCTAAAAGTAGTTATATTAGAAAGTAGGTATAAACCTACTTTTTTCTACTACTTATTAACTAGAAATAAATAAGTAAATAAAAATTATAAATATGTAGCTTAAAGCTTACTTATAAAGCTATATATATTATAATTAAAAAAACTAGGCTAAATTATTACTTTTTATAGAATTTACTATTAATTTAAATAAGCCTAGTATAATAGGTATATTACTTTTTAAAGTAACTAAAAAATATTACCTAAAAAATAAAAGTAACGTTAGCGTAAAGCTAGTATAACTTTTATTTAAGCTAGTAGAAAAATCTCTACGTAACGCTAAAGTAGCTAATTACCTAGTTTTTTATATTAATAACTTACGCACCTTTTTAATATAAAACCTTTTATAGGCCTATAAGTAAATAAAGTACTACGTTAATTAATTATAAAAGTTAGCACTAATATATAAAAAAAGTAACTAGGTAATACTTAATGTGCGTAATATTTAAGTACGTAAAAAGTTAAAAAAAACTATTACTTAAAAACTTAGGGCTATTTTAGATATAAAAGGTATATTATAATAGTAAAGTAGTTAAGTTATCCCTAGAAAAAACTAACTTATAATATATCTACCTAGTATTTTATCTATAGCTCCTACACCTATATAATAATAACCTACTTTCTAAATAAGCCTAAAAGCTTTAAAAGCTTATAGCTATTAATAATAATAAGGCTAAAACTCTAATATATAAAGTAAATAAAGTTCTTAATTTAAAAATTAATTAATAATATAAAGATCTAATTAATAGAAGGAAAGGCCTACTATTTTATAAGGTAAAGTAAATAAAATAAAATTAACTAAACTAAATCCTATATATAAACGCTTTAGGTTATTAGAAAAAAGTAAAAACTTTTTATAATAAATACCCTAAAAAGGTAAAAGGTCTCTCTTATTTTAAAAGATATAAAAAACGTTTTATATTACTTTAGTATAATAGTTTATAATAAACTTTTAAAAATAAAAGTATAGTAGGTAGTTAAATTTCTAGTACTAGGTACTACGTAAAAACTATTCTAAAGTTAAATCTCTAGCTTTAGCTATATAGGAACTCTTACTTATTTATAATAGGCGCTAATTAAACTATTCTATTAATAAAGCTTTATTAACTCTAAAATTTTAGGTAATTTTATTACTTATTAGGGTAATGCTATAAATAGAATAATTAATTAGTCTATTTATTTAATTAATTATTATATTAATAATAGTAGCTATAGGCTAATTTCTATAATACTTATTTATTTAATTAATTATTTATATATAATAGTTTATAAAAGGATAGTATAAAGACGTACTACTAGCTTAAAGGGGGGTAATATAATAGGCCTAGCTAATATTATATATACGGGACATTACGTAACCTAGTTACGTAACCCCAGCTTAGTTACTAGACACTATATACCTACGCCTATATATAACTACTTACTTTTTATATAAAGATTCTTAGGATAGTAATATATATTAATTATACTTATATAGTTGCTTCTTTATAAATATTAAAGGTAGAAAGTAGTATAAAGTAAATATACTAGATCTTTAAAATTACGCACTAGAACTAAAAATATAAAAAAATAATATAAAATATAAATAAAGTTAATAAATAAAGGGTAATATAACTTATAAAAGCTTATAGCTTTATATAGTAGTAACTATATAGGCTTAAAGTAGTTAGTTAATAAAATAAGGTTAGTAGAAAGCTTATAAAATAATATTTTAAATTATTATAGATAATTCTACTACTAGGTAGTAGTAAAAAAAAAAGTATATATATATATACTTAATAAATTAATTAAATAAATAAATAAATAAAAAAAAATATTAATTATTACTAAAAATATTTTATTATATATATATAACTAAGTACTTTATAAATCTATAAATAAGATATAAAAGCCTATAGAGTACTATAGAAAGTTTAATTATAATTTTTAGAAGTAAAACTTATTATAGTTTATATATAGTTTTAAAAGTTAATACTAAAAATTACTTAAAGATTAAATTTTATATTTACTATTAAAAATAAAAAAGTACTTACTACTAATAACTACTAATATATTACTAATTATATAAAACGTATAATTATAAAGTAAGTATTTATAAAAACTAACTTTTTTTAGTATAGTATATATATTATAAAACTTAATTATTAAAGCTATTAAACTTAGTCTTAGGACCCTAACGCTTTTTATCTTTATACTTATCTTTTTTAGTAAGCTTAATATTAACTTTAGACTTATAATTAACTTTTACCTTATACTTATTTTTATTATAACTTTTAGTATAAAGAGTATTATTATTATAGTAAACCTTATTAGCTTTTCTATAAATAGAAAGTATTAGTTTATAAAATTTAATTAAGTTAGTATTATTACTATAATAAAAACCTATAATAAATAACTTACTACTAGTTTTTATTTTTTTACTATTACTAACTTTTTAGTAGAAAGGTAAGCTATAAATTTTTTTTACTTTTTTTTCTTTTACTTTAAAGCTTAACTATTTATATTTAATTTAGCTTTACCCTTTTTATATTTTTATTATATAATTTTTTCTAAAATACTACTTAAACTATATAGTTAAAAATCTAAGTAGCTACTATAAGTATTTTTTTTTTAGCTAAGTATATTTAGTACTCTATAAAAAGCTATAAAAGCCTTTTTAGTTAGTTATATAGAAGGTTTATTTATTTATATACTTAATTTTATAGTATACTAAATACTAATAATTATAAATTACCTTTATAATACTATTTATACTAAATAAGTTATAATTTAGTAAAAAAACTTTTTTTTTACTTAGTAATACTATAATAGGTATAAAGTACTTAGTAAATAGAGTAAAGCTAGGCGTAAGGATACTATACGTAAGCTTTACTAAATTACTCTTTTTATACCTAACTAGGTAGTAGGTTTTTAAGTTATATATAATATAGTAGTAAGTTTTAGCTAGAATAGATTTAATTATATATATTTTATTATTTTATAATAATTATCTATAATAAAAATAAAGATCTAATTAATACTTTTCTATAAATATTTATATATAATATATATATTATTTTTATTATATAATTTTTATAATTATTTAAACTTATTATAACTTATATTTTTATAACCTAACTATTACCTATACGTTATATAACTCTAACTTAACCTATACTTACTACTAGTGTATAAAAATAGGTATAGGTTAGGTTAAAGTTAAGTTATATTATATAATCTAACTTTAACCTAACTATAACCTATTTCTTAGTAACCTAACTATAACCTAACTTATACTTATTTAATAGCCTAATTATACTATAGTAGCGCTTTTACTAAGCTATAACTATAAATACTATTTATATATATTACTTAGTTATAATAGAACCTTTCTTTCTAGCTACTATTTTTAGTAAATATTTTTAATTTTATTATAGTAGTAGTACGTAGTATTATAAAGTTATTTAAATAATAAGTATACTATAAGTATACTATAGTAGTACTCTATATAATTAGGTATTTTAAAATAAATAAGGTTTTTTAAAGTAAGTAAAGTTAAAAAAATTTTTATCTAAAGTTTATTTAGTTACCTACGTTATATAAGTAGTAAAAAAATTTTTATATTATTATTTTACTTTTCTTTTATAATACTATAATATTTTTATAAGGGAGTTAGCGTAGTAGTTAAGCGTTAATAGTAGTTAATTTTCCCTAAGTTTCTTTAAGGTAAAAAAGTATATAGGTAGGTAATTATAAGTAAGGAGTAGCGACCCTTATTATTAGTCTATACCTACTAAAGGAAATCTACTAAGAGGTAAAGCTTAGACGTAGTTAATAATAGGTTTAATTTCTATCCCCCCTACCTTTCTATAGCTGCTTTTTTATAATCTTTTAATATTATTAGGTAAAGGTTTTTATTTTATATATAAAAAGGTTATCTTATAATACCTATTTTTAGGATAAGAAATTTTAGAAAGTTTTTAATAATTTTAGTAATAGGTACTCTTATCCTATATAGTAGCTATCTATATAGATAATATATATAGTAAAAAATAAAAAGACATTAAATATATAATATTTCTATATTATAACTTTAATATACTTTTACTACTTATTACTATAGTTAATTATTTTAAACTAAAATTTATTACTAAAATTATAATATATAATTAATATAAGTATAAGTTTTATATAAGTAATAAAACTAATAATTATATTATTTAAGTACCTACTTATATATACTATATATTAATAATTTATAACTAAAAAAAATGTACTAAAAGCCTTTAAACTATTATTATAAGTACTATATTAAAAGTAATTATAGAGGCTATACTTATATAAGTATTTAAGGAATTTATTAAAAGTGCGCTTTAGCTAATATTTATAGGCACCTTACTAGTTTAATAATTATATAAATTATTTTTATAGTTTTTATAATATATATAATACTACTATTACTACTATTACTAATTCTAGAACTAATTTTAATATTTATATAACTAGTATTAAGCTTACGTACACGTAGCGTTAATTTAATTTAAAGCTTACTACTTATTACTACTTTACTACTTACTCTAATATACTTTTTTATTATTAAATATATCTATATATTTTTATAATACGCTTAGAAGGCGTAGTATATACTTTATTTTTACGCTATAAATATACACTACTAATACTTTATATTTTTTAGTAGATTATAATACTTTTAAAAAGTAAATTTTATAGTTTTTTTAGTAATTTTTTTTTTTTTTTAATTTTTTTAGAAATACTAGTTAAATATTAAAAGTAGAATAAGGCTACTACTATATTTACTAGCTATAGTTTAAAAAAATTCCTTTTTACTATAAAAATAGGTTTTTTAAAAGTAAAAAAAGTCTTTTTTTATTTACTTTATAAGTAGTAATCTATATAATTTATTTAATATTTATATCATTAGTAAGGCATACTTTAAATATATATATAGTATAAGTATTTTACTATTATACTTTAATCTAGTAAAGCTTTAAAAGTTCTATATTTTTAATTTTACTTAAGCTAATTTTTATAGTAATTTTTTAGTTAATAAAGCTTATATCTATTTAAAAGTTTAAAATAACCTTTATTTCTTTTTTTTAGTTTAGCGTTATAATTATATAGTAAGTATACTTTATACCTAATAATATAGTAAAAAAAATTTACCTTACTACCTTTAGGCCTAGTATAAAATATAACTTTTTTTTATAATATTAATATTTATAAAAATATTATTTAAGTTACTATTACTATAATACTTATTAGCGTAGTAACTTTACTTATTATACTTATAGTAAGTAATTTTACTTTTATTAGTTTTTAGTTTTTTTTATTTTTACTTTTATATTTTTAGTAATTTTTAAGCTTTCTAAAAAGTAGAAAGTAACTTACTTTTCGCTTTTTTATTTTTTAATTATTAATTATTATATACTATAGGCGCTTTTTAAAAGTTACGTTCTAAAATTAATACTAAAAATACTAAGTTTACCCTAGTAAAAAAAATATAATAATAATTTATTACTACTTATTAAAGTTTTAATCTTAGTTTTATAAATAAATATTATACTTTTTAGTCCTTTATATAAAGAGAAAGCTACTTTTTTAAAATTTCTAAGTAGACTATAAAAAATTACACTATCTAGTCTTTACGCTATATAGCTTACGTATATAAAATAGCTACTTTTAAGCTATGGTTTATTAAATCTAATACTATATTTTAAATATTTTATTTAAAGTTTTTCTAAGTAGGTATTAGTTTACTTACTTTTATAGTGCGCTTATAGTACGCGTACTATAATTTTTTTATATTTTTATATAAGTACTATATTACTTAAATTACTTTATTAAAATTTATAGTAAATTTTTAAAATAGTAGTATAAAAGCTACTTTATAAAAGTAAATAAAGTTATAGTATTTTTTAATATTCTTTTTATAGTATTTTATAAGGTTTTTAAATTATAAAATACTTTTTAGGTAAAAACCTATAATAGTTAGTTATATTACTAAAGTTATAAATATATATAATAATAGTATACTAACTACTAGTATAATAACTAGTATTTAATATATATAGTAGCTGCTTTTTATATCTTTAAGTTAGTTAATTTTTTTTTTAAGTTTCTATAAGTATTATTAATTCTATAGTTTATTATATTTTTATTCTACTATTTTAATTTTTTTAAGCTATAAATATATACTTTAGCTACGTTTTTTCTACTTTTTAATTAAACTTATTATATTTATTATCTATAAGGGTTAGAATAGAATTTCCTCTACTTAAGTACTAGGCTAGTAGGTAGATTTTATAGAAAAAAGTATTTTTAGGCTACTTAATAAAAAGTATTATTTTATAAAAAATAGTTATAAGTAATAAAATATACTTTATATTATAGAAAGTAGTAAAAAAAAGTTTTATAAAAAAAAAATTAATAATACTTACCTCTTAATAGTTAGGTAAAACTTTTTCTATATACTTAATTTACGCCCTTACTACGCTATAGTAGCGCTTTTACTAAGCTATAACTATAAATATTATTTATATATATTACTTAGTTATAATATAGAGCTTAGCGCTAAAACTTTAGTTTGAACTTTATATATAGGCTTAAAATAAGTAGTTTTTTTTTACTTTTTTTTTCTAGCTATATAACTTTTTAAAAATAGTATATATAAAGGCTAAAAAAATTTACTAACTAAAATAGGGCTAATAAGTAAACTAGTAGTAAAATTTTAAAGCTAGTTTACTACCTAAGTAATTAGTTAGACTTAATATAAAAAAATAGAAAAATAATTACGTAAGTAGATTTTAGTTTAGTTTAGTAATTAACTAATATATTTTTATTTCTTTTAAATATATTAAACCTAGACACTTATTACCTCTAAAATGCAGCTAAAATTATTAACTTTTAAAAAATAAGTAGATTTTTTCTTAAAAGCTAATTACTTTTTTAAAAAAAAAGATTCTACTTTAAATAAACCCCTATTTAGTATTTATAATACTAAAAAAAAAATTAAAAAGAAAAAAAACCTAAAATACCCTTTAGAAAGAGCTAGTTTAGGCTAATTAAAAAAATTAAGTAATAGGTATAAAAGATTACTTAATAGGGATATTAAAATAACTCCTAGTAAATCTAATAAAAATATACTAATAGATAACTTTTTACCTATTAGTAAAAAAACTTTATAAAAAGTTATAAAAAAGAAAAGTTAAATAATAAATAAGGTTTTAAAAAAGCTTAATTTAGATTTTAAAAAAGCCTCTAATAGGCTTAAAAAAGCTAGAATTTAAAAAGCTAATATTAAGAATATTAATTTAGCTAAAATAGTATTTTCTAATAAGTTAGAAATATAAAAGGGTTATAGTTATAAGGGTAAATTCTACTAAAAATAGTAAAATTTAAAATTTAAAACTAAGATTTATTCTAAGTCTTATTCTAGTAAGTTTAAAAATCTAAAAAAAAATATTAGCTAATACTAGGCCTTTTTTTCTATTATATATATAATTTTTATATTTATAGCTTAGGATATAACTATTTAAGTTTAGGGGGCTATTTAGATAGGTAGAAGAATTAAATTAAAAATTATTAGGGATCCTATAAATAATAGAACCCTTAATAATAAAAGATATATTAGGGAAATTTTAGTTTCTATAGTAAAACCCCTTATAAAAAAAGGTAATTTTAATATTTTTTTTTTAAAATAAATTAATTATAAAAAATCTAATTTATATAAATTAATATAACTACTAATATATATTTAGGCTAGAAGTTTTAAAAAATAACTCTAAAATCTATAAGGCTAATAATACCTAAGCCTAGTTTAAAAGAAATAAAATTTCTCTTTTTCTATATTTAGCTTATAGTTCTAACCTAGCCTCTATAAAAAATATATAGAGGCTATTAAAGGCTAGGCTAAAATAAAGGCCTAAAATAAATTTAAGTATAAAACTTTTTATTAATAGTGTTAATAAGTTTAAAAAAGCTATTTTAAAAGAGTAGGAAAAAATACTATAAAAAAGTATAGATAATTATATATTATTTATACCTAGGCGTTACTAGGTAGTAATAGACGCTAAAGGGTAGTATACTAAATATTAGTTTATAGTTATAATTTATTTATAACTTTTTATCTAAATTTTTTCTATTACTTTTTTTTTTTATATATAACTTTTTTTTTAGTTAAGAAATAAATTCTAAAAAAGTTTAAGCTTATAGATAATAAGCTAATCTATACTATATTAAATTTTTAGCTAAATCTATACGTCTAATAAAAAGTTATAGATTACTATCTAAAGTAAAAAAAGTTACTCCTTTTTTACTACTATTTTTTACCCCTTAGCCTACTTAATTAGTAGCTACTAATATAATATCCTAAATCTCCTAAATCCTAGCTTTTTAAATCTATAAAAATTATATTTATAGCTTTTAAATTATAAAAGTTATATATAATTAAATAAGTAGAAAAAAAATAGTTTTTTTTTTATTACCCTACTATAAATTTAACTAGTTTAAAAAATAAAAAGTAAATAGTATATATAGTAAAAAAGTAGTAGGTATAAAAAAAAGAAGTATATATAATTAAGAAAAAAAATATTATAAATAGGCAAAAAAGAGCTCTATAGGTTAAAAAAATAAATTTCTAAAACTAGCTATATTAGGTAAGATAGCTTAGTATATAAAAGTTAACTATTACTTTAAAGTAAATAAGAATACTTAAATATAAAAAGCTTTTATAAGTTATATAGGTTTTTTATTTTTTTATATTATAGTATAGTAAAAGGCTAGAAAAATATTAAACTAATAGAGAGTTAAGTAAATATAAAGTAGTTAGAAAGAAAAAAGTAAAAAGGATAATTACTACTATAATACTCTAATAGATAATTAAATAGGGAAAAAAGATAGGTTTTTAATTAATATATTATTAACTATAAAGTTCTATTTATTAATTATAAGTTAAAATACTTACGCGTAGGGTCTACCTAATAATATATACTACTATAAAGTAAGAGCTAAAAAAGTAATAATATAAAAAATAGGCTATAGATTATAGTAGTAGATAGGTAGAATAACTTAATTTAAGTATACTAGTAGGTAATAATTCTATAAATACCTACCTTTCTAAAGTCTAAAGCTACTTTTACTTATTTATTTTAGTTTTAGCTATTTATATCTAGTTTTATTTAGTTTTTTTAGTCTAGGATAAAGCCTTTAAAAGAGCTTTTATATACCTCTAGTCTATATATATTTAAAAAGGGCTATTCTTAAAGAGTTAGAGGTCTACTAGTTTAAACTAGGTTAAACTGTAATAAATAAGCATAGAGCTTTTAAAAATATTACTACTTTTTTTAATAAATAAAGTAGGTAGTAAAAATAAAATCTATTATATATAAGTAATATTTATAGTAGGTGTTATACCTAGATAAAAAAAATAAACTAAAATAAAAGAAATACTAAAAAGGTAAACTACCTAGAAACTAAAAATTTATAAATATTAATACTATAACTATCTTATAAGTTTTAGTTATATAACTAATATTACGTAGTAGACTTTTCTATTTAAGTAAACTTAGTAAAAAATTATTAATAATATTTTAACTTAACTTTATTAACTTTTAACTAAAGGTAAAAAGTAAATAATAGGCTTAGACTAAAGTTAATTATAACTATAAACTATAGTATAATTTTATCTAATAATAGATAAATAGTACTAAAGTTACTTAAGTATTATAAGTTACCTTTTTTCTCTATAAAATTACTTATTAATACTATCTAGTCTAATATATTTCTCTCTACTTTTTCTATACTATTACTAATTACTATTAATATATTTATAGCCTTAATATATATACTATAGCTAGTTATACTTAATTATAAATTAAGTATAACGTAGGTTATAACCGAGCTAATTATATAAGTAAGCTAATTACTTTACTAAGCCTGCACTAGATTACTCTATAAAATATATAATATACTATAGAATTTAGATAAAATAGTATTTTATAATCCCTTTATATAATCTATAGATATATTTATTATAGTTTTATAAGTTTATACGTTATACCTAGTTTTACTATATTACTTATAGTATTTTTAAAATAGCTTACCTAGTTTACTATACTTATTTTTTTTTATTTTTTTACTATTATTACGCGCTTTAAATTTTTATAGAAAAGCTAATTACTATTTTTTCTTTAGCTATTAATACTTTTTAATCCTAAATATACTTTTTTTTATATAATTTACGTTACGTAGTAGCTTTATTAGCTACTTAAAGTTTAGTATTTTTTTTTTATACTAATACTAGCTTATACGTAATTATAGCTACGCCTTTTATTAGCTTTTTAAATACCTTAACTATAAATATTAAAGAGCTATCTATATACTTTTAAATTTTCTACTTTATAAGTATTAATTATAATTTAAATTCTAAAGTATTTTTTAGCGTCTATAACTACTAGGAGTTTTTATTAATAATAAGTAATAAAAATATATAAAGCTTAATATTAAGCTTTAATATTACTACGTCTAGGTTAAAAGAAACTAAGCTAATACTTTAGAAGCTTTTTTAAATATTTTTTTTTAATAATTAAAGCTTTAAAAGTAGTAATAAAGTAAGGTAAAAACTTAGTTTTTATAATATAGGTAATTTAGTTATATATTAGATTTTTAGCTTAGCGCCTATACGCTTTTTTTAATAAAGTAAAATACTTTATATTAAAGGGCTATAAAAAATAAAATAAGTAAGTAGGTATATAAAGTATAATAATCTTATTAGCTTTATAATAATTTTAGAATTTAAGTAAGTTATAGCTTTTATAGCTATTAATAATAAGTAGACGTATAGTATTAATAGTATACTTTTTTATATACTTATTAAAGTACTTTAGCTACTATAAACTAAGCTTATTTATTATTTAGCTATTTTTA
>KZ805822.1:0-15344 GCA_003073855.1 Periconia macrospinosa
CTCTCGTGTAACCAATCTATTACTACTACGTACGATACTTAGGTGGTTCTGGGCGGATTACAAGACGTTGTGTACAGGACAGAAGCAGTGCAGAGAAATGAAGAAAATATATAGGGGGAGTAGTCCGTGCGTCGGCACGGACTCGGACGCTAATCGGAAACAGGTCAGTACCAGGAATTAGCCGTGTGGCTATCAGTTGCGCACGTGACGGGTTCGATTCGGGAGCGTTTCGGGTCAGGGAAGGATGACTAAGCGTAATGAATGCAGTAAAGGTTAGTCATCTCATTGTGTCAGGTTCAGGGGAGGATACCGTGACAAGGCCATTTTATAAAAGAATATAAAAAGAACGTTCTACCTTTTATAGGAGGCTCTAGACCTATTCTTAGGGCAGTTTACTATACTACTAATAAAAAAGAAGTAGCAGAACCCTTCTAGTCTAACTATTGCTGCTATAAATAGCTTAATATATCTCCTTATAGTAAAAATTTAATTAAGGTACCTATTATAGTAAATTATAGTATAAATAATTTTAGAAAACTATTTCTAAAATTACTTTAACTAGGAGCGGCTCTAGTAGACTCTAGTTATAAAGTAAACGTTATTAATAAAAACTTTATAAAAAAGGCTAAAATAACTATACAACCTTATAAAATAGAATTCTAAACTCTAAATAGTTAATCCCTACATATTAAGGGCAAAGCCTAAAGCTTTTATAAAGTACTAGACTAGAATAAATAAGTTTAAAGAGGTCTAAGCACGTTTATTATAAGAAAATTAGTTAGCTATAACATAGTGCTTAGTTAGCCCTAGCTTAAATACTAGAACTTAATACTTAACTTTAAGCTAAAAACATTCTTTTATAAATAAAAAAAATAAAAAAACCCCTAAATAGATATCTTACCTTATAAGGAATTTATAAAATTAGTTTACCTAAACTATAAAAACCTATAGGCCGTTTATTTAGATAAGACTAAGCTAGATAAGGCTAGTTAAAACTATAATCTACTAAAAGAGTATAGAGATTTCTAAGATATCTTTAATAAAAAGAAAGTAGAAGAATTTACTATAATTAAAAGAATAACCTTAAGTATTAACCTAATAGAGAGAAAACAACCCCTACATAGGTAATTATATAATCTTTCCTTACTAGAAATAAAAGCTTTTAAAAAGTATATTAATAAGTACCTAGCTAAGAGCTAGATAAGGAAATTAACCTTACTAGCTAGCGCTAGAGTGTTTTTTATTAAAAAAAAAATAATAGACTAAGGCTCTACGTAGACTATTAAGGCTTAAATAACATAACTATTAAAAATAGACACCTTTTACCCCTAATTTAAAAATCCTTAAATAGACTAAGCTATTCTAAACGCTTTACTAAGCTAAATCTCTAAGATACATTCTATTATATATAGATTAAACTAGAAGATAAATAGAAAACTACATTCTATACTAGATACGGACACTTTAAATACACTATAGTCCTTTTTAGGCTAACTAATACACCTATAGTATTCTAATCTATAATTAATACAGCCCTAGTAAACATTCTTAACGTATACTACATCTATTACCTAGATAATATACTTATATTCTTTTACACTAAGGAAGACTATATTAAATATATATAAATAGTCTTATAACGCCTTAGGGAGAATAAACTTTACGCTAAACTAAATAAATGCGAATTCTATATAAACTAGGTAGGATATTTTAGCTATATTATATCTATAAAAAGCGTTAAAATAGAACTAGAAAGAATTAAAGTAGTCTAGAAATAGCTAGAACTAACTAGTATCTATAATATCTAAATCTTTCTAGGCTTTATAAACTATTATAAAAAGTTTATAAAAGGTTTTTTATAAATTACTACTACTTTCTATAGCTATACTAAAAAGGGGGATAAAGTAATTATAGGTAGAGTAAAACAACGTAAGTGTAACAGCCATGTACACGCAGCCGACTCGGACCCTAATTAGAGCCCTTGCACGAGCTTACTTAGCATCCTCTAGAAAAGCCAAGGTACCTGTTAGTACTAGTAGGTACTTTAAACTACCACTAGTTCTTATCTAAGGTAGACACGTCTTAGATTTCCTTAGCCTAAGGGGAACCTTCCTATATATATTTAATCTATATTTCTTAGCTAGTTAGGTAGTTTTATTTATCCTTTTATATAATAACTTATAGGAGCTGTTTTACGATTGTTCCCTAGTTATTTTACTATATAAATTTATTTATATAAGTAATACAGCTATACTAGAGGTAATCTAGCCCTAAGTCGTTATATTATAAATAAAACTCTTCTACGCTAGTAACGGCATTAAAATATTACTCCTCTATTTATTATTAAGAAGTTAACTTTTAATAATTACTTATTATACTAGGTATAGATTAGAATTACTGTAACTTTAAGACCTATAGCAAAGTTAAGATCCCCCTTAGAACTCTTAATAACTAAAGCCTTTAGGTTTAGAACTTCCCTTTTATATAAGTTGGATTACCTTTAGAAAAAACGCGTCGTGCGCTAAGGTAGAAACTAGGTAACTACTAATAACCCACTAGCATTATAAATAACTAATAATAGCTAGCCCCTATAACACCCGTTCTTCTGCAAGGGATTAGGGCGAGGTTAGATCTTAGAGAGATGCTAGACCTACGTTAGTAATCGCCTCTACCTAGAGCTAGAACGAAGGCGGACCTTAAAGAGGTGCCGCACCTAAAACTACTAGTTCTATAGCTAGGAACTAGAGGGGTAACAGATCTTAGGGAGATACTAAACACCTTTTACTAAATTTATCTTAGTAACTAAAAGCTATAAAAAAAGCTCCCACTAGGCCTTCTATAACTAAAGGATCTAGATCTAAAAAGAAATTAGAAGATAAACTTACCGTAAAATTTACTTGCCTTTAGCAGCCTCTAGACTCTAGGGTAGTAAGAGACCTTACGCGGGAAAATATAGAACTCTAAAAATAACTAGTAGAGATAACTAGATACATTTTACTATAGCAAAGTATTACCCCTAATTTACCTCTACCTAGCACTAAACCCTTTACCTAGGTTTAGGTAGCTCCGCCAGAAGAATCTATACCTCTACCTACATAAGTTCTAACTCTATTCTAAAATAAGTCTATTAATTCTTAGGGTCTATTTTAATATAAGCGCTTAGAAAAAACCCTAAAAATTAGGCTCCTTAGCAATAGTAAAGACCCAACCTTCTAGCAATAGAAGGCTAGCATTCTAGATAGGCTTAAACTTAACTTTAATTACTTCCCTACTAAACGTGCTTAAAAAGTAGAAGTTTAAGGACATATAGAAAGTCTTACGTAAAACTATCTAGAGCCTTAATACCTAAATAACGCTAATTTAAACCCGTTCGCTAACGTAGAAGCTATAATTAAGCTCTTTACTAAATACTTTATATCTAATAATAAGGAGGCTAAAAATTAAACCGCCTTTTATAAATTATAAATGCGAAAGGAAAAAATATTCCTTTTATTTAAGGCCTAGTTTATATCTACTACAGTTAAGGGTAAGGTTGTTAAAAAGGAATAGTTTTTCTACCTATAGGAAAAGCTTACGCCAGCTCTACGTATGCCTAACCTAGGGTTTAAAATAACTTAGAATAATAAGTTTAATGTAATAGTAAACTACCTTACTATATATAACATATAGCGCTAGAACGCCCCTGCCTTAGTCCTAAGTAGCAGTAAATAAGCGCTATCTTTAACTTCTTACACTAAAAATAGCACCTAGAAAAATTATTCTCTAGTAGTAAATTTAACTAGGCAAGTTACTAAATCTACTTTATATTAACCTATGTTCCGCGTAACTATAGCGCTACCACTAGCTTATTAGCCTAGCCGTGTTCCTAAATTAAATTCTAAAAAGGAAGACGCTTACTATAACTATAGCAAGCAGGGCTATTTCTCCCGCAATTACCCTTCTTCCTAGGTACACGAAATTAATATAGAAGCTAACTAGCTAGAGGATTCTAAAGATGCTATAGAGTTTACTAATATAGATCTAAATCTGTTAAGAAATAAAAACGCCTAGGAAAAATTCCCTCCCTAGGCATAAAAAGGTGCAACATATCTAGCATAGATTTGTTAAATCTTATAGAAGGACCTTATTTCTAATACCCCTCTATACTCTCTTTTAATAGCGTTAGAACTAAATTAAATTATCTTTTAAATACTAGCGCTTAAGGTTTTCTTTTTATAAATTTAAAAATTATACACTCCTTATTAAAGAAATTTTTATCTCCTATTTAGAAACTTCCCTAACTAGTAACTATTTATAGTTTCTAGGATTCTATAACTAATTCTACGCGTTATTATATTTATCTCTATATACGCATTAATAAATATACTATTCTAAACTATCCTTTTATTATTCTTAATCTTAGCACGTAGGATATAATTATTAGGTTAAAGTAAATAAAGCGTTTCTAAGTCTAACTTAATACTAAAAATAATTATATCTTATAGCCTAGCAGGTACCTGTTAGTACTAGAATTCTCTCCCCTAATTTTTACCTAGTTACGCTAACCCCTAGCGTTTAAGAACGTTAAAAAGGACGTCTATTAAAGGGACGCCCTATAGGTAGCTAAAGCTAAGAGGGAAAGGAACTTACTAGAACTAAATCTGCTCCCGCTCTATCTAGGACTAGACTACTCCTAGATAAATAATATAAATCTACTGCCGTCCTGTCCTTCTATTATTATTTCTAAGGGCTAGCCCCCTATTAATTCTAACCCGCTCTCTACTTTTTTTATAACCCTTTTCTAGGTCCTTCTAACTTAGAAAAGGCCCTAAACACCTTCTAGTGCTGCCGTCCCTAAGCTCCTGCCCCCCTCTTCTAGGGGTTATATAAGCGGCCTCCCGCCCCTATCGCCTTAATAATATTAACTAAAAAAGAAAGAAGAGAGAATTAGACTATATATAGATATATTTATAGCTCCTTGCCGGCGTCCACGCAGGACTAGTATTATAGTTCTATAAAGTAACACCCCCTAGCGTTCCCTATTTGTAACCGCGGCCCTAACACTCTACTGAATTGGGCCTAGCGCGCCGAGATCTATATATATAAACCCTCACCTTCCTTCCACCTTTTCTTCTCTTCTTACATTAAGCTAAGGAAGGCCTTCTTCCCCTCTAGCCGGTTCCTTAGATCTAAAGGGCTAAGTTAGAGAAGGACTAAATATAGAATAGAGACGGCTAGTTTCCTTATAGAGAGGACTAGATTAGAGGGGACTACCCTAGATAGGAGTAGCGCTGCGCTAATTATAATTACGAGGTATACCTAGAGCCTATAGAATACTATATAGTAGTGGTTCTACTACTAATAGTACCTTAACTATAGCCGTTATCTCTATAAACGCTTTTTATTATACTATAAAGTGTGTAGAGAACGAGTTCTTTATAACTAACCTTCTAGAACTTAATAAACTTATATCTAATAAGCGTATAAAAAGACGTAGTCTCTTTGCTAGCACTAAGCCTAAAAACTTTAATAGTCCCTATATCTATAAGCTCTCCGCGGACTAGCTTAGCCAACTTCCCCCTAAATATAATAATTATTATAACGTCTTTAATTAGACTTTTACGTTTAATCTTTCTTTTTACCATCCTTATAACTATAAAATAGTATTAACTAAACGTCTTCTAAATAGCTATAGCCTACTATATAAATAAAACCTTAAGGAACTTAAAGTAATAAAAGAGTTTATCTAGACTTAGCTTTAGCACGGCCTTATTAAAGCGAGTTAGAGCCCTTTTATATCCTCTATACTGTGTGTTTAGAAGGCTAACAGTAAGCTACGTATCTGTATAGATTATTAAAAGTTAAATGCTTTAACCTACAAGGATATATACCTAATTCTACGTATAGACGAGCTTCTTACGCGCTCTAATAAGGTAAAGTTCTTTATAAAATTTAATATACACGTAGCATTTAATAAAATTTATATAGACCTAAGTAGTAAGGAATATACTACGTTCCGCACCTAATATAGCTCGTATAAGTATAAGGTTTTACCCTTTAATTTATATAATAGCCCTGCTACCTATTAATAGTACATAAATAATGTCCTAATAGAATATCTTAATAAATTCTATATTGCATATTTAGATAACATCCTTATCTACTCTAAAGACGCTAAAACCTATCGCCGCTATGTACACATAGTATTAGAAAGATTACAATATATAGGATTATAAGTAGACCTTAATAAGTCTAAATTTAGTGTAACTTATACCTACTACCTAGAGTATATACTTATAGATTAAGGCTTAGAAGTTAACCCTAAAAAAGTAGAAGTACTCTATAATTAGGAACGACCCACTACCGTAACAGGTGTAAAATCCTTTTTAGGCTTTACTAGATTCTATTAATAATTTGTACTTAACTATTTAAAGATAGCAAAGCTACTTATTACATTATAAAGCCTAGCTGCCCCCTTTAAATAGTCCCTAGACGTGGAATAAGCCTTTTAGGACCTAAAATAGGCCTTATTATTAATCTCTTCTCTCTACTATTTTAACCCTAAATTTCTTATAAAAGTAGAGATAGACGCCTCTAATAGTGTTATTACAGGTGTCTTTTCGCAATAGCACGCTAATAGAAAATAGTACCCTATAGCCTTTTATAGTAAGACCCTATCTAGTTTAGAGCTAAATTAGAAGATTTATAATAAAGAATTATTTGTAATAGTTTAAGCCTTTGCGAAATAGCGTATAGACCTTACTTCTACTCTATACCTTATTTGTATCTATACTAACCACTGTTCGCTTAAGTATTTTATAACTACAAAAGTTTTAAATGTAAGACAAGCCTGTTAGGCTAAGGCCTTAGCTAAATTTAATTTTTAAATAGCCTATACGCTAGGGAAAGATAATACGCGTGCTAATATACTTAGTTAATATAAATAAGACCTAAATTAATTCTAAGAAGTGCGCGACAACAATTACGCCTAAGTCTTACTCCCTCCCTATTGCATTAACCCCTATATTAACTCTAAACTTATATAAAAGATCCTACTTATTAAAGATACGGTAGGCATTATATTATTTAATTTAAACTTTCCTAACACTATAAAACTTAACTTATTAGAACTTATTAAAGAATTATTACGCGTAAATTATACCTCTTTTAAAGTAGAATAATCCTTACTACTAGCTAACTACTATATAAAAAATAGCCTTCTTTTATATTAAAATTAACTCTACATTCCTTTTAAAGGAACCCTACAAACCTACCTAATTAAAGAAGTCTATAAATAAGTATTAACTACTTACCCTAGTAGTAACAAAACGTATTAGCTCCTTACGCAAAAGTACTATTAGAAAGCTATAAAATTTAGTTATAAACGCTACGTCTATAACTACTTTTGCTAAAAGTACAAGCCGCACTAGACCTAAATTACTAGAAAAATATATTTTCTCTCTATTCCTAAAAGACCTATACAGCACCTATATATAAACTTTAAAGAATTCCCTAAGGACAGAGCCGGCTACGATTAGATTCTTGTTATAATTAATCGTCTGTCTAAGTAAGTAGTGTCTATTCTTTATTATAAAACTATAGACGCCCGCGGCTTAGCCCTTTTTTTTATTTAGTAGATATATCGCTTTAACTATATGCTAAAGATAATTATATCTAATAGAGGTCCGCAATTTATCTCTAGCTTCTAGTTAGAATTTTGTAAGATTATAGGCGTAAAAATTAAGCTATCTACAGCCTATTATAAAGAGACTAACGGCTAGACAGAGATTATAAATAAGTATATTAACTAGAGACTAAGGCCTTTTATATCGTACTACTAAAATAATTAGAGCGACTTCCTCCTAATTATAGACTATGTCTAAAGTACCCTGCCTTATTCCTTTATTAGGATTACTTTATATTAGCTACTTTTTAGAATAAAACTACGTTAAAGTTAGGACTAGTAGCCTTTAAAGCTAGCCTCGCCATAAGATAAGCTAAACTACTAGGACGCCTTCGCTTTTACTTAGCGTATATACTAGGTCTAGAGTATAATAAAAGTAAGCCTTAAAAAGGCTTAGGAAAGGATACGTGCCGTTAAGAACCCCTACTAGAGAACTATTAATTAGGACGTTAGAGATAAAGTTTATTTAGACATAAAAAACTTATCTATCCCCCGCCCTAGCTAAAAGCTATCTAAAAAGTAGGCGGGTCCTTTTAAGGTCCTTAAAAAAGTAGGCTATTCCTTCTATCTAAAACTTCCCCTAAATTCTAAAATCTATAACGTCTTCTTGCCTAAATATTTATAAAAAAATCTATAGGACTCTCTCCCTAGATAAGAGCTTCTAAAACTACTTAGAACTTTTATAAATAGCGTTAAAAAATAGGAAGTAGAAGAAGTCTTAGCTAGTAAGCTTATTTAAAATATTCTAAAATATAGAGTTAGCTAGGTTAGACATAACTTAGATCCGGTCTAGTATCTAGTATTAAATTTTATAGGCGCGCCTTATAAGCTCTAGGACTTTTACGAAAAGTATTTAGAAAAGCTAGGCCCGCCTTACTCTTTTTATAAATAGATTTACGCATAAAAATAAAGAATTAAAAATATAGACTATTTAAAAGATAGCAGAATTTAATTATAAGGTATCTTAAAATAGAATTACTACTAAGTCCTAGCTAGGCTGCTATACGGCGGCCTACCCTAGAAGCTTAAAAGAAAAAAACTAAAAAGAAAAACTATAAGAAACCCATAGAAAAACTACAAACCTAAACTAGGAACCTTACTAAAAAACCTTATAACTGCTTACTACCTTTGCCGCCACTAAGCCCTATAGACTATAGAAAGTTAGAATTCCTCTTTTTCGCCGCTTCTTGCTTGCTCCTCCTCTTACACTAGCTATAGCTTAAAATAACCTACTTTATAAGTAACTTAGGTAGCTTTCCTTTTCCCTTTCCTTTATCTTTTTCTTATTTAGCTTTATTAATTTCCTTATTATCTTCTTGCAATTTATAACCTAATAAATTACCTAGTTTAGCAGCCTTGCGCTTAAGGTTCTTATTTAGGCTCTTTTTATAAGCTTTTATAACCTAATTTAAAGCTATTATTAGATCTTAGTATTAATGCTTTACTAGCTTTTTAGACTCTTTACGCTTAGCATCGCGGAGCGCATTACGCTAAACCTACTTCTTATACATATTAGAAAAGGTATTAAAAATAGCGCGAGTATAATTAGTAACAGCTGCTATTAATTTAGGTGCGCCCTTTTATTTAAGCTATAAGCTAGAAATCTTAATTATCTTAATAAAAATAGTAGCAGCAACTTTTTAGGCGTTAAACGTATACTCTTTAGTCTTAGTTTTAATTAAATCTTACTAGGCTTAATTAGCTTTTAAGAAAATATTATATTCCTTATTGTAAGCTGTAGGAACCTATATTAAGTTAATATTAAAACCTAAAACACCCCTAAAGAGCTTACCTAATTGTATAGCGCATTTTAAAAAGTGTAATATCTACACTTCTTACTATTACTATGCTACGTCTAATCTACCTTCTTACTAGCACTAATCTAAGTTAAACTATAAATGTAATACTTATAAAAGGCCTTATAATAAGTAGTAACAGGTATAGGGATCGCGTTAGTAGAGTAAAAATACAGCTTTAATTACAACGCGCGAAAGGGCGTAGGAGCCGGCGTTTTAGATTCTAAATTAGATTTAAAAATTATAAGGGTAGCAGGAGTAGAGAAGATTCGGAAAGGTAGAAGGAAGAATTTAATTAAAAAGGTGTCTAAATAAGTCGCAAAGTAGGGAGCAGGGTAGCAGGACTTAGACAGGTATGTTACGTAGGTGTTTTAAAAGTAGAGTATAGGAGAAAAGAAGTAGTAGGGTAGAGCGCGCGCGTTTTATATTGCTTGTTGCGCCTAATTACTTTACCTTAGCCTACTAGGAAATTTACTTACCTTATAGTAGTAATAGAGTAAGGTTGTACGAAACTAACGATAGATATATCTAGCCCTATTTTAGACACGAATTAGGTAATTAGAACTTATAATATTACTTAATTAGGCAATAACCTTACTTTATAACTATAGTTTACCGCGTAGGTAACTTACTACGCGTATTTTTAGACGCGTCTTACTTATAATAGTAAATAAATTTCTAAAAATTTTACTAGCTAATAGGGATATTAGCTTTTTAAGGAGGGGGGTAGTGTAATAGCTATGTACACGCAGCCGACTTAGACCCTAATTAGAGCCCTTATATAAGCTTACTTAGCATCCTTTAGAAAAGCTAAGGTACCTATTAGTACTAGTAGGTACTTTAAACTACTACTAGTTCTTATCTAAGGTAGACACGTTTTAGATTTCTTTAGCCTAAAGGGAACCTTCCTATATATATTTAATTTATATTTCTTAGCTAGTTAGGTAGTTTTATTTATCCTTTTATATAATAACCTATAGGAGCTGTTTTGCGATTATTCCTTAGTTGTCTCGCTATATAAATTTATTTATACAAGTAATGCAGCCGTACCGGAGGTAATCTAGCCCTAAGTCGTTATAGTAAGGAAGAATTAATACTAATTTTACTTTCCCCTAAAGTAAAAAAGTTTTTTTAAAATTTAAAAGAATTTTTTTTTAAAAGACCCTTACTTATCTATTTTAACTTATAAAAACTTATTAAAGTAGAAATAGACGCCTTAAAATTTATAATTTTAGGTATTCTAAGCTAGATTAAGTAAAATAAGTTTAAGAAAGATTAGTAGCACCTAGTAGCATTTTATTTAAGAAAGATAAGCCTTATAGAAAAAAATTACACTACTTATAATTAAAAATTACTTACTATAGTAGAAGCTTTTAAACACTAGCGCTACTACCTTAAAAAATTAATAACCCTAGTAGATATACTTATAGATTATTATAATTTATAAAGATTTATAACTATAACTTAACTAGTTAGGCGCTAAATTTACTAGGTAGAATAGTTAGCAGCCTTTAACTTTAAAATTATATATAGACTAGGCATAATAAACCTAGCAGATACCCTATTTAGGTAACCTAACTATAAACCTATAAGAGGAGAGACTAACCTAAAGTAGACTATAATATTATAGGCTTTAAAAAAATAATTAGGCCTTAAACCTACTATGCTAAGGGCGTGCTTCTTCTCTTAAAAAGACTAGTAGGTAAAAATTAGTTAAAAAATAGGCTTAGTTTAGTTTTAGAGCACTAAGCTAGGAACTAGTAAACTAATTAAAAAGATTAGAAAACTATAAGGGATAGACCCTTAAATAATTATACTAGAAAACATTTCTAAAAGTATAAAGCTAAAAAATCTATTATTAAAGTATAGCTAAGCTAACAGAGATAAATTATAAAAATATAGATAGAAGCTATATATTCTAGAAAGCTATAGACTAGAGGTTTTTAAAAGAAACTATAATAGTCTTATAGCAGGCTATTTTAGGTATACCTAAACTTTTAAAAAAGTCTAGAAAAACTATTACTAGCCTAAAATAAGTAAGTATATAAAAAATTACGTGTAAACCTATAACGCTTATAAACGCATAAAGCTAAGTAGGTATACTAGGTATAAAAAACTTATTCTATTACTAAGGCTAGAAAGGCTATAAATAGATATATCTCTAGATTTTATTATAGATTTGCCTAAAAGCTTTTATAATAGAATAGTCTACAATAGTATCTTTATAATAGTAGATAGATACACTTTTATAAGTTACTATTTCCCTATTATTAAAAAAATTAAAGCCCCTAAGCTAGCAACACTAATATAGGAATAAATTTAGCGCTACTATAGAGATATTTCCTCTATAGTTAATAATAAAAGAACTATCTTTACTAAAAAATACTAGAGCACCTTCTATAATAAATTAAAAATAAAAAAAAAACTCTTAACTACTTTTTACTTATAAATAAATAGGTAAACTAAAAGGTAAAATTAAATAATAGAATAGTATTTCTAAGTCTATTATAATTATAAATAGGATAACTAGGTAAGATAGCTAGTTATAGTAGAATTAGCCTATAATAATTCTATACACTAAACTATAGGGATAAGTCTATTTTAGGCTGCTTTCAGCGACCCTATAACGTATTTAAACTGGCCTAAACCTAGAGAATTTATGCTAGCCTACTATATAGCCTACGTACGCGCTTAGGTCTTTTAAAAAACAAAATAATACTTTAAAAATAAGTTCTAAAAGGCATAAGAATACTAAGTAAAATACTATAATAAGTTTAAGAAAGATCTCCTAACTTTTAAACCTAAAGAAAAAGTATAGCTAAACGCTAGAAATATTATAATAAAAAAACTATATAAAAAGCTTAATATAAAAAGAATTAAATATAGTATACTAGAATAAATTAGCCTAGTAACTTATAAGCTAAAGCTGCCTCCTTATCTTGCTATCTATCTAGTTTTCTATATATTACTCCTAAATAAATTCTATAAAAACCCTAATAAAGTATAACTACCTAAACTACCTATTATTAGTAAAAAAGACCCTAACGTCTATATAATTAAAAATATTAAAAAAAGCTGTAATGTAGGTTATAAGCGAGCTAATCACATAAGCGAGCTAATTACTCTGCTAAGCCTACACTAGATTACTCTATAAAACATGCAATATACTATAGGATTTAGACAAAATAGTATTCTACGACCCCTCTATATAATTTATAGATGTATCTACTATAGTTTTACAAGTTCGCGCGTTATGCTTAGTCTTACTATATTACCTACAGCATTTTTAAAATAGCTTACCTAGTTTAGTGCGCCTACCTTTCTTTACCTTTTTACTATTACTACGCGCTCTAAATTCTTATAAAGAGGCTAATCGCTATCCTTCTTTAGCTATTAATACTCCTTAATCCTAAATACGCTTTCTTTTATATAATTTACGTTGCGTAGCAGCTTTATTAGCCGCTTAAAGCTTAGCATTCTCCTTTTACACTAACACTAGCTTATACGTAATTACAGCTGCGCCTTTTACTAGCTTTTTAAACGCCTTAACTATAGATATTAGGGAGCTATCTATATGCCTTTAAATCCTCTACTTCACTAGCGTTAATTATAATCTAAATTCTAAAGTATTTCCTAGCGTCTATAACTACTAGGAGTCCTTATTAATAATAGGTAGTAAAGGCGTATAAAGCTTAATATTAAGCTTTAATATTACCGCGTCTAGGTTAAGAGGAACTAAGCCAGCGCCTTGGAAGCCTTCTTAAATATTCTTTTTAGTAATTAAAGCCTTAAAAGTAGTAATAAAGTAAAGCAGGAACTTAGTTTTTATAATATAGGTAATCCGGTTACGCATTAGATTCTTAGCTTAGCGTTTATACGCTTTCTTTAATAGAGTAAAACACCCTATATTAAAGGGCTGTAAGAAATAGGATAAGTAAGTAGGTATATAAAGTATAATAATCTTATTAGCCTTATAATAATCTTAGAATTTAAGTAAGTTGTAGCTTTTATAGCTATTAATAATAAGTAGGCGTACAGCACTAATAGTACGCTTTTTTATATACTTATTAAAGTGCTTTAGCTACTATAAACTAAGCTTATTTATTATTTAGCCGTTCTTAAAAACTATAATAACCTAGTTAAAGGGTAGATTCTCTTTCTTATACTAGGCGGAGAGGTAGTACTTACCCTAAAAGATAATAAAAAGTAAAATTACCTAGCCTATTACGTTAATGCCTTAAATAACTATAGCCTACTCCTAGTTACCCTATTATACGCTCTTTAGCCGTCCTTAACGCTTAAAGCCTATAACTACTACTTTAGTTAATATTATGCCTATTATAAAGCTAGACTTGTTAAAATTATAGGTGTTTTTATCCTAGATACCGTGCTTAAATTTCATATTCTCTATAAGCTGGAACCAGCCCTATATAACCTCTAGATCTTTACAGAGGGCTCTCTTATAGTTATACTTTTAATTAAACTTTATTATAAGCTCTAGCTAGCGCTTAACAAAGTTTACAGCCTAGTTCTAGCCTACTAGTCCTAGGCTACGCTTAGCCCGTAAAGAATTAGCTTTATCCGCTACAGCAGCGAGCCGGGATAGAAATCCTTAAGCGTCTAAGTTAAGTATATCCTAAAGAAGCACCTACTCTTCTATCTTTAAAAGATTAATTAAATTAGGCGCGCAATCGCGTTAAAAGGTAGTTCCAGCACGTTGTATACTTAGTGTACTTTAAGGCACGTTATAGATCTGTGCAGCGCGTCGTTAAAATAGTGTCGCGTTTTATTTAATAGCCTAAAGTGCAAGCTATATTCTAGCCTTTCTTAATTCTAATAGCTAAGTAGGTTGTTAAAATATTAAAGAAACTATTAGTTAATAGCATACTTTGGTGCGGGCTTGGCAGAGTAATTAGCTCACTTATGTAATTAGCTTGCTTGTAACCTACGTTATAAAAGATAGAATAAGAAAATACCTAGTAAGCTATAAGGGCTAGGACAGCTCTAATAATAAATAGCTTTTAGCCTAAAAAATTAATCTAAACGCAATTAAAAAAATTTTAAATAAGGTAAAGAAAGCTAGTAAAGTTATAAAACTAGTTAAGTAATAAGAACGCCTGCTAAAAAAAAAGAAATATAAGGAAAAATAAATTCTCTATTTTCTAATCTCTATACTTTTTCCTTAGTCTAATCTAGACTAACCTAGAATAAACTTCTCTAAACCTTTTTAAAGTAAACTATAACTTCTTAATATAGACTTAAAACTATACCTAGAAAAAACTTAAAACTTTTACCCCCTAAACTTCTAAGAAACTAAAAAAACTATATAAACTTATAAGCTGCTCTAGACTAGATTAGAAATATATAAAATTATCCTATCCCTACTTAGAATTACTAGACTCGCCCTTTTTCTTCTTATTACCTCTATACTTAGGATAATCCTCTAGCTTATACTTAGAAATATCTAGATATTCTGCCTTAATAAAATTCTCTACTATACTATGCTTAAAGCCCTTATAAAAATTAATAAGCTCTAGCTTCTAAGTATAAATAGCCTTACTAACACGCTTAAAAAAGTAACCCTAAAAAGCCCTTATAAGATCTCCTCTACTAAAAATACTAGATATAATTAAACTAGTTTAGCCTAGTTAAGATAGATCTCTTAGGTACTAAGCTAAGATAAAAAATAATAAGCGTAAACCCTTTAAACCCTTAATAGTCTTAACCTCTATCTTAAATGCACCCCTATAATTATCTAGTATATAATTAACTAAAAGGTGTTTATTAAACACTGTCACGAAAGTGCTACGGGTAGGTTCTGATTCGGTTCGGTACGAGGATGCTAGGGAGCTATCTCTCGTGCAACGAATCTATTGCTACTACGT
>KZ805825.1:0-15166 GCA_003073855.1 Periconia macrospinosa
TTCTCGATAAGTATTTTTGCATAGTGTGTTAATTGAATGCTTGAATGTAGGGCAGCTGTAGGAGAATTGCTAGCTATCAGGCTGCAGCTCAGACTTTATCTCGGAACGGATATACTTTTCCCCTACGTGATGCCCCTCAATTAGACAAGCGCCGAGGATGCGCAATCCCAGCCAATCAGGATTCGCCAGGGTAACCGCATTACCCCAAATCTTTAATCATGGCTCTATCATCAAATAAGATTCAAATATAGACTCCTTATTTGATCGCTCATTTGATGGCTACTCTGCCTTTGTTTGAAGCTGATTTGTTTGAAGAAAGGAGCTTATTTGATCACAGATTTGATCAAACGATTTACTTGTTGGGAACACTGAAGTGGGGAGCGAAGATTGCTCCATACAGTCTTGGTTCAGTCACTGTTTTTCTGGCATTCAAAGGAATGCACAAAGTCGACCATCAGCTAGACCGAATCATGTACCGGACTTGGAGTGCATGGGTTGTAAGTTTATACATTATTGCCTGCCTGGATATGAAAAATATCTAGGAATATATACATTGCCATGTTGGTCGTCGCATGGATTGAAGACACGTGTTTCATATGACGTTATGAATTGACTTATAATTGAATACGTGTGTTATAACCACCTGGAAGAGCCTGCGAAATTCCTACATACAGACTTCATGATGGATTGATTTAGTAGTAAATTACGACGATTACCAAATATTAACTGCCCAGGCAGACTTTTTCATTGACCGGCCTGTTTTGGCCACTTCTATCGTACCATGAGCTAGCAAATAGGAGATACCTGAGGGGATGGACGTTGTAAGTGGTGTGCAATAGGATTAGGAAAACGATAGGTTATGCGATTGTCGTGGGATCTTCCAACCGCCGACCCTGACAGGTTATATCCAATTGGAAGAGGAGGCGCACACCCAAAGGATCTACTATAAACTGTGAAGCTGATAGAACTAGGGACGTGATCAAGGGCAGGGATCACACTAAGTAGGGTTAAGTTCTAGTTTCTGTCAAAACCCAGTGCAGAAATGTTTCATCAATGCACACGTTCATTGTCCATGACATTGATTCGATATTGCCAACCACATAGTGCTTCATACTATCCAGTAACCAAAAAGCCAAATCAAGCTGAGGGTCACTTTTTGACCACCGTGAGCTTCATGTTAAGTGGTGGCCTGTCCCGGAAGAGATACGCAGTCTGCTTATCAATTTCGAACCCGTCACCAACCAATTCAAAATCAAATCGTAAAAGAAAGCGCGCGATGATGAGTTTAATCTCAGCGTAAGATAGCCCTTTCCCGATGCAATTTTTCGGACCAACACCGAACGGTTGAAATACATCTTGGCGATCTCCGAGAGTCTCTTTTGGGCGCTCGGGGTGATCCGCTGGAAGCCAACGTTCTGGAATGAAGCGATCATGTAGTGCAAAGTTAATCGGAAGAGTATATGCGGCCAGTTGATAAACGGTTACTATTGTCTATAACATTACGTATGTTAGAATGGTGTATTGCGCGTTCGATTTAGAGGTATACTCACATCTGGTGGAACTTCAATCCCAGAGATATTGTGTCCTTCTTGCGGTGTTTTACGTCGCGCTCCGCCCGGAACTGGCGCATATAATCGCATAGACTCTTTGATTACGGCGTCTAGATATGGTGATCTAGCCGTAATCGCCATATCCAATCGTCCTTCGAGCCCCATGAGTTCTTCCAACTCCTTTCGAAGCTTCGCTCGTATTTCATGGTTTTGTGCGAGGAAGTAGATAGTGCCACAGAGCACATCGGATAATGGCGACGTTGCAGCAATGATAAGAAGAGCGGCATTCACTTCCATTTCAGCCAATGATAGTGCCTTGTCTCCCTTGTTACGTAGCAAATATGTCCACAAATCTTTTCGGTTTGGATCTTCGCCAACAGCGAGGCGCTCGCGCACCTTCTGTGCGCTCATGTCAAGATGATCCTTCATCCCTTTTAAGTGCTTTATCGGAGCGAACAGCATTATGAAAGGGGTGAGCTGTCCAAAAGCATTTGCGTTCGTAACGAAGCTCACAGCACGGAACCAATTCATCAGGAGCGCTACCCATGGGTGATACTTCCGGTTCTCGACACATTCGAACTGCGTATTCAGTGTAAAGTCTCCAATAATATCAAAGGCAATGAATCGCATCCATTCACTGATATCAACGTTCTGACCGCGACGAGCCTCATGTTCGAGTTTTTCGACGAGCCGGTTGACGTGCACTGTTAGTGTTGATTCTTGGTCATTGATGGCTCTTTGGGAGAAGCCGTGGGCGAAGGCGACCCGCTGTCGCTACACAAGCTGTCAGGAAATACTTTTATATTTCAATTCAATAATTGGGTGCTTACAGTGTGATCGTCCCCCGATGAAGTCAACATGGGCTGTGCATCCGGTCGTACTTTGAAGTATCCGTATTTATGGAGCTTTTTGTTCGCGGCATGACCATAAATGTCTTCCCATGCGCTTGGGGTAATAAAAGAAAGCTGATTAGGGCATATGCGCACCACAGGACCGTATTTTCGATGAAGTTCACGCACATCATATGGTTGTCGCCCAGCTACGCCAGAGAACGCATGGGGGAGGTGTGAGATTGCTCGAATTTTCGGTCCCGGAAATTTCACGAGTGGGTGGATAGTGATACGGTAAATCGCACGGAGGAAAAAGAAACCACAGAAGGTTGCGGTGAATAAAAAGAAGAGAGTTTGGAGGTGATAGCTTCGAAACCTCTCCAGTGATGTGGAAATGATGGCCATTCTTGATTCGGCCTTAGGAAGTAGGAATATGATGTGAGGTTTTAATAAGTGGAGCACTCTCGAAGACGTCTCTAACCGCCTCAGGATGCGGACGTAAAGAATGGTAAAGACAAGCTATGTGTTTGCGGCGTAGTTCAAGGGCACGATCCACATGACAACCACGTCACAGGAGGCAAACGACCTCGCCAGTGAACGACATACCCCGCTTTGCTCAATATCGGTGTGGTTATACTCTCAATATTTCACTGGATCTACGTTCCCAGGCGGACAGAGATAACCGTAGATAGGAATATAGCCTGTGTTGGGATACGGGGAGCGTTAGGGTTACTCCGCCTCCGCATACTCCCATCGGATCATTTCGTCCAATCACCCACTAGGTGGGGTGAAGTGAGCCAAGAGATGAACCACTTAGGCCACAGTGTGCGGCGCAGCAAAGTTGGATAGAGAGCGCGAAGCTCGCTTGCGACGACCGAGAAACAGCCCCGGCGCTTCGAGGTCAGGTTGGGCGCGTAAAAATCCACCGCCATACATTATTCGAACTTTCTGTATGTTTCCAAAAAGTATTCATCAACATTCATTGTTCCCTGTTGACATGGGGACGAAACGACTGCGGCGACTCTGGTAGGTTTGAGTGCTGTAGCCGCCTCCAATGATACCCAGGATAATATTGTCAAACGGGGGCTTGTTGAACATAGCTGCAGCTAGTTAACCTTGAAGCTATCTTTGACCGGCGAAAGCAATTGTTAATTTCAGCTGCCAACAACATGAAAAGTTTCCAAGGTTTGAACGGCATCCTGAGAAGGTCACGTGACGATCTCGTAGTTCCAGGCCAGTTGCCTGATTGTATTTTCTCGGCACATATAATGAAGACAGTTGTCGAGATGGCGTTCATGGTGAGGGCTGAAAACTCAAATATCATAATCGCACTTGCGTTACTGGTTTTTTGTTCAGCCAACACATTTACCATTCTTCCCTGCATAAACTCCATACGTATATATCACCGCGCCATCCCCGCTTCCTCCCACCCGGTCTCACTCATGCGTATAAGAAGCAATCCGTACTTTCAGCCCCATCATCTCAACGCTCCTAGCCCGCGCGCTATTGCACCAGCTTTTGCGCCTCCAACGGCCGCACCAACAATGTCACCGACAAGCCCTGCATCACAGAACCCAATGACGGCACCAGTTAGAGCTGCAACTGCACCAGCTCCTGCCAGTGCTGGTGCGCCTTGCGTCGCTAGTTGAACCGTGTCAAGTGAAAACTGCGTCTTTTCCTACGCCTTGTCGCGGCTTCGCAGTACCGTTCAAGGAGAGTATTGTCAAGCCAGCGGCAACGATATCAGTATTTTGACCCCAGCAGCAGTTTTACCCATCATTAACGCTCGACAGGCCCGGATAGGAGCGCTTCGGTGCTGGCTGCAACCCCCTTCCGTAAAATACTTGGTGTTGACGCCTTCTGGGAAAATATCTTTCTTTGATAGATGATGCTTTGATCGCTCCATCTGACACCGTTCGCCCCAGCCGCTATGCCGAGATTTTACGATGCTCGAAGATCGGATTTTCCAAGTTTGCCTTACCAGTCGCCAGCTGCTCGTTCCATCCCGCCCTTCCTTCTTTAAACTGCTTAGTCTAGGCACGGCTATCTCCCGAGGATATGACGAAGCTTGAGAGTGTTGCCCTCAGAGTCATTATCGAAGCGCTCAACATATCCTGTCAAAACATTCCCGTTGTTAGAAAGCTGATTCATTTGGAAATATATTTACATGGATATATTTATCCGTCACGGGTATTGTTAAGTGACCTAAGGTTAACATTGAATCATTCACGGATGTTCGCATCTTCACTCATTAATATCTTGAATGAGGACCATCTAAATAAATGTTTTTTGTCATTGAATCGAGTTATGTCCATAGCAACGCCACAAAATAGGGCAACGCAAATGATGTACATATCCCCCTTGTGCACATTGATGATCCCCTAAGAAGCGCCAGTGTGTTTGTGTGGGATCATATCTAGCGATGCCTTCAAGCGCAGTCACCTAGGCTTCATATACCGCTCGGCGCTTCTCCTCACTCCTTCGCCTAACACCTACCGTATGCGCTGCTCGCTTCCAGAACTTTTTCATAAAATTACCACGGAGGCGCTGAATCGTCGCATTGTCGTGATGTAAATTCAGAGCGAGAAATAAGGGGAGATGGGAAAGTCCAGCGGTAGGTACCCACTTCTTGAGCAAAGCCCCTAGGATACCCACAGCATAGGTAATGTTGCCTTGAGACTGTAAGGGCTTAAGCCACTCTGGGGCTCCGTCGTACCCGTCCATGGAATCCAACCACGCTGGCTCAGATGAGTCGTCATTCGCTACCCACACATCGAGCTCTATCAGGCCCTTTTCGGCTTTGAGTTGGTCGACTTCATCATCTACATCATCTTAGTGTTTAACCTTCTTTCCAATCATAGTCGGTACGCGATGATTCCAAATGAGATGAAAGTTGGTGGTGGCTGGTGCACGAACTGCCCCTGCGGCATATATATTTTGCAGCATACCAATACCTCCAATTGCAACCATAAACCATGGATTTTCCTGTAATGCAAAGATTCAGATAAAGAGATGTATGCATAAGAGCTGGTCCCTGATATTATTAGCGAAATTCTACATTTTTCGTCATCTACTTCCTTACAAGTTGGATCTGGTGGGCGCTCCCGTAATACGATGAAGAAGCTTACAAAGCGCATGCATGATGCAAAAAGGCCACTGTTCCCACGATCAGCCATTACAGTTTAGTTGGGATGGATGATTTCATACATACATACTTCCAGTAAGGCATACCAACCCAATCCCTAACCCCCATCTACCTGCACTACCTGCCTATATGTATTATAGGTAATTTTCTACACTGGAATAAGTCATGGTTATGGGTACTCTTGTAGCGGGAGTGTTATTACATTTCTGCTCCACATTTCGGGGTGAGGGGACGAGTCCCTGCGCAATTTAGGCGCTGGAACGGCTGGAATTAGGTTCGTGAAACGATAGTAAAAGGGCAGATTTATTGCTCGCTGCAAAAGGAGTTCTCTATATACGGGATGTTAACGTATCTACATAATGTAAGCCGTAGGCATTGTGTAAACTGCAGAATGGGCATATGGAAGAGATAAAGCGTTAGTTTACCAGTTTTAACTTTCCTATATTCGTCCCAATGGAAGTGCAAAATTATCTGTAATCGAACTCTCTGAGGCCTACTACCATTGATTAAAAGGGGAATAACACTCATTCCATAGCATACCTACCCAATCGACATTGTCCTTGCTGGGTGCCCAATAACATCACGTAAAGTTGTCGTGTGGTTATATGTATGCCTTATTTCTATCCCCAATCTCGTTTTTGCCCCATTGGACACATCCATGGGTCGACATACAGGATAGATGGTTGGGCGACACCGTGATACGTACTGCGCCGCGTCCCGCAATTATTTATCCAGTAAGCGTGCATCGCCACCGACATACGCCGCACTCGTGTAACCTATATCATATCAGCCCCAATAACTTGATTCACAAAAAACATTTGAACAGTACGGAAGGAAAATTTATGTCTTACACGACACGTCACCATTTCACATGGGTCATTCAAGAGCACTTCTGATTGCTGGTGCAATGAGCCTCATTGGTTTCCGCATCTTGATTAATACCCTAAATGCGGGTTATATCTTAGGGGTGGTGATTCGATCACCCGAGAAAAGAACAAAACTTCTTGGGCATCCACAAGTAGAAAGGGCCTTTGTACTGTGTACGCCGCCATATCAGCTTTCTGGAACTCTCAGACTTCAATTCGTCGCAAGTATGCGGCGCAACCCTTGATGGCATTTCTCTCGCCATTCACACTGCATCTCCGCTACGTTATGTCACTAGTCAAATGTTCCGCGGAGCCACCATTCCAGATTAGTCTAGTAGCATTGAAACTCTAGGGCCAATCACAGGGCAGGAAATCTGTTCAACGAGGAGAGATCGCAGCCGAGTGAAGTCGTGCAGTGGGATGCAATTGCAAAGGCGACGGAGGAGCTTTTTGGAATTGAGTTCAAGAGCTACGAAACCTTGGTTATAGACGTGGTGAGGCAGTATCATTCGTCAGATTGATCTTCGCCCCTTCCGGAAGACTTTGGCATTGCCCTTTTGTTCCTAAACCTGCATATACTCCGTGTTGTTATTTGCGCAAAGCAGCGGCGCAGTCAACCGAGGCTTATCGGAAATCATATGTGATTTTCAGTAGTTCCACAGCGTGAAACCAAAAGTCTTATCCCCGGCTTAAATTTTCAAGGACGGCACAGCCTCAGGCAGCTTTTTCGTTCGTTGGTTGCAATCGGCGGGATTGAGGTACGGCGCTGTGGATTATGCTTGAGGCACTGATTTGCCCTTCTAGCGTAGTATTTCCACAAAGATCTAGCAAGGAGAAGCAAGGCGAAGCGAAGATGGGAAAGCATGTGCGACTAGCAATCCCCTAGTCATAGTCGGCTTGGCATAAGCAGTCACCTCCACCGCGCCAGTGCATGTTCATGAACACGGCATGAAACTGAACAAGGCAGGAATGCGTGCTTCGAATCGTTAAAGGCAACATGACAAGATATTATTCGGTCACTGTGCGCCCAACTTCCCGTAGGGAATCGATTGTAACTTTGCTATTAATGTTCATTGGTTATTAGAATATTAGCAACTACCGAGATTCGTTTAAACTGCCCTAAAAATGACAGTTGTGTCTCTAAGATTTTAGTATTTCCTGCGGCCAAGAGCGTTGGCATGCCTCTTACAATCGAATTTCTACGGTAGATTCTTTTTTTTTTTTGGCCGGTAAGATCGGTTAGATACGATAGCTGCGTTAGGTAAGGTGTAAAGCGGGATGAGACTGAGGTATAAGACGTGGGGTGGGAATCAGCATTTTCAAGGGCGTGGAATATTTTCACGTTTCATCAGAATAACTCATTCTAGACTGTTTTCACCGTTCCCCACAATGTTAACACCATCCACCATTACCCTCGCCGTCATCCTCCCACTACTCACCCACGTCCTCTTCACGCGTTACAGGAAGCACCTTTCCAACATCCCAGGACCCTTTCTAGCAAGTTTTTCGAACTTATGGAAAATCAAGGCTGTCTACTATGGCGAAATGCATAAAGAGAATGTCAAGGTTCACCAGCGCTACGGGCCCGTGGTGCGCATCGGGCCGAACCATGTGTCGTTCGCGAGTCCTGAGGCGTTAAAGACAATCTACACAGAGCGCCCTACATTCCCCAAGGTGCGTACTCTCGTGCTTAGGTCTACTATCATGCCTTTCGGGAGAAGAAATGCCCTTTATCGAAAATGCAGCAATTATTTGACACATCCGTAACGACCCTGACCTAGCTATTTTTCGAGTTTCCAACGCATCAACTAACACCAAGTTCCATGTGCGGTGCAGTCGGACTTCTACAAACCCGGGGGCGTTCTTTACAACGGAAAACGCCTCGAAAATCTGTTCTCGCTGCAAGACGTAGATCACCATGCTCGCTTAAAGAGAACACTCCTAGGTCTCTATACAAAGACGTCCGTGCTAGACCTAGAGCCGCGCATAGATGACACGGTCCGAGCATTTCTCGGCAAATTGGAGGACTTGACAAACAAGAGCGGAGGAAAGACAATACTTGATATGTCTTTGTGGCTGCACTTTTTCACCTTTGATTCTCTCGCAGATATTAATCTATCGCGTCGCTTTGGGTTTTTGGACGCAGGAGTTGATGTGAGGGGTATTCTGGAGACGGCAGATCGGATTCTGCACATCACCGGGTTGGTAAGTGGCCAGTATATGCCTTCCCTTCCTGCCCTTGTCATGAAATTCAGGATGGTTCATGCTGCACGCAGGTCAACTCAAAGATAAAGGATTTGACACGAATCACAGTTCGGCCAGTCTGCTTGGCTGCAGGATCTCCAAATCCGCATCAAATCTCGCTGGACAAAAACCCGTCCCAATCCTCTCCTGCTCCAGTCCGTCGCCGAAGTTCACAAGCGCCTCGAGAACCAAGATGCATCGGATAAGCAAGACATGCTAAGCAAATTGATCAAATTACGTGAGGAGAACCCTGCCAAGATTTCTCTCGATGAGATGGCCGGGTCATTGTATATCAATTTGTAAGAGACATCCAGATCGCTTGGGAAGTATTAGCTGACATTGAATCTCAGGATGGCTGGTCAGTCTACCCCGAGAAAATCTAACACGAAGAGTCCGTGTAGAGTGTTGGGCTGTGTATTATGATGGATCACTGACCTTCTGCCTCCGTGCGAATCCAGGCCATGACGTATTAGCGATCACACTTCGCACCATTTTCCACAATGTTTCCAAAAATGCTCGCGTTCTGACCAAACTTCGCGATGAACTTGATTCCCTTGGAGAGCCTCAATTCGGACTGAAGCCTGATACGATTCCGTACTCCAAACTTGTCACCCTACCTTATCTGTGAGTCTATTGCCCTTATTCTCCAAATTTTTTAAAAGAAATTTGGGCTAATCTTGAAAAAGTGACGCGGTGATTTACGAAGCTCACCGCATTCACGTACCTATAGGCGTTACCCTCGAACGCGTCATTCCCAATGGTGGGGCGACAGTGGACGGCTACTATCTCCCTGAAGGTACCGTCGTTGGGGTCAACGGATGGGTCATGCACCGTGATACAGCTATATTCGGGGAGGATGTGGACGTATTTAGGCCTGAACGATGGACAGAAGTGGATGAGGGGAAGCGCGCAGAAATGAAGCGGTATATATTCTCGGTGAGTCCGTTCCTCATGTATAATCCTTGAGAATCACCGGGAAAATTTCACTGACCTGCTGCGCACTGTCTTGCCAGTTTGGTGATGGCTCTCGGAAATGCATTGGCCAAAACCTCGCCATGGCACAGACCTGCAAGGTCGTCGCGGAACTCTTCAGGCGCTTTGATTTTGCTCCGCAAGAAAATAGCCAGTGGCAAGTCCACGGTAGCTTTGTAACAAATCAGTCAGGACTGAAGATGGAAGTTTCAAGGAGAGACGTATGAAGGCTTGTTGTCTCGGAGCCCATTGTGAATCACGTGATCTGTGCCACAGCCCCTAGGCTGTGCATGTGGTACGAGAAGTGGCGCAGTATGGTACTGGAGTTGCGATGAATGTGTAGAATATGTAAAGTGAGACCAATATAAGACCAGATGGATGAATTGATGATCTACCTGAAAGTGAGCTACCTAAATTTATGAACAATATGCTTGCCATACCAAATAGGTGGCACAACAAACAGAGTGTTTGACATACTAATGTATTTGCAGGGGGGAAGTCGGGTTGGCTTCCCTCAATGCGACGCCTTTCACTTGAGTACTGTCCGCTCTGCTGAATAAAATAGAGAAATGGGCGATCCTGAAAAGCGGCTGTGTTGGCCTCCACAATTGTTCAGCCTCTAAAATATAATCCTGTGCTATATTTTCAGGGTGGCGGCGCGTATCTCCGGGGTAGGTTAGGGGTTGGCCGTTCGTCGATTTTCGCACCAACAAAAAAAGAAAAAAAAAAAAAGGTACAAACACCGCTGAAGCTTTGAACAATGGGTTGCGAGAAGTGGATAGGGACACTTAGTTACTCATCATGTGCATCTATATCGAAGAATTCATGGCGTACAGTTACGAGATAAAAGGCCGACCTGTGAACCGTGAGTGGAGAGCTGGGACATGTACATACCTACATAGGTAGGTAGGACCGGGAACACATATCACGCGATTTCTTTCTTTTGAGGAAACATCTGCATATATATCTTCGAATACTACTCAATTGCTAAAAAAGAATAAGTATTTGAATATATCTTTCCTCTTTTTCCATTGTTATAGGCACGACGCTTCCCATCAAATGATCTTGTGAGTGTTTTTTCAGTCAAGTGTGGTACACGGCACATGTAAAGCAAGAACAGTATACATCCAGATGTCCGACTTACCTGTTTAAGTAACCCCGTCAGTAACCTATTTTTACCTACCGTTAGAACCCAACCCAAATTGGCATAATCATTTTGAGCCACAACGCACACGCTTCAACGATCCCAGCTGCCGTGTAGCGTAAACCCAAAAGAACAGACAATATCCGTATTAGATGTAATTTCCATCGCGATTTGGGACGTATCATATTAAATAAATAACACACATTCATACAAAAAAGTTACTTAGTTATTTCCCAACGACCAGGTGCCTTTTCTCTGGATCCGAAGCTCATGATTGGTGCAGTGCCATCAATAGTACGCCAGCGGGCCGCCAGATAGCCCCCGGAGCTACTGCTCCTAGATAGTTCCACTATTATTACCGCAATTGTTATTTGCGCTAAAATTTCTCAATATGAGCGGACATTGCCCAGAATGGTTTTCTCCTCTGCCAATGTCTTGGGTGCCATGAACATTCATCATCAGATCAACATGCAACCCAACAATATCACATGAAGGACCAATGGCAATGGATTCTGTATGTACACCATCTAATGTAATGGCTAGCTTAGGCCAGTCTTTTGCCTTTGGTGCCGCATCATTCGTTCACCATGCATGCAGTACGAATATGCGACACTATTTACATATGTTACGAACGATTTTAGTCGATGCAGCCTCCAGGTGAAGGTTTAAAAATAAACCCAGGAAACCTTGCACAGAAGGCGATCTGAGCATAACGTCAGAAAAGCTCTGAAAGCCACGCGGGGTAAGCGTGAACGCCCCGGTTGACGTGATGGGTTCTCCGCGCTTCCAAGTGTACTACTTAATAGTCTTGGCTATAACTCGTTTTCAACCACTGGTTAGTTCAGGTAAGTCGTTTCATCATCCATACCATGGCTCCGGAGTACGGTTACATGTGGATATCTCCGAAAAACCACAGCCCATGACGGAACAGTTGGTACGCCCAATTAACGTGCTCGGTTCTCCATAACTCCAGGCACAAAATTTACATAATAGATTTAATTTAACCGTTGGCTAGGTGTCAACAGTTTTTTATCATCCTGAGCAGTTTCCCGGACAAAGCCTCCAGACTCTTTCTTTAGGGTTCGCCAAGCCATGATCTACAGAAGCACTGAAGCAGAGTCATACACAATCATTGTTATCTGATTAGTATACTCCAACGTGTAGATGCGCAAATCACGCAATGGAAGCACAGCATCCATGAATCAATTGCAGGTCAAGATCTCCGGCCCTCTGGACTGGCGGACAAGTGCACTTTTGCGTCTTGGGGCATTATACGATGATGTCGTCCGCATCGTCGATCACAGTTCTCCACCAGCGACGGAAGGATTGCTCGCTCATTGCAGAGGGTCAGGTCGAGATACAAATAGCAGACATTATCCACCGAATTTACAGATCATAACCTCACTCATCCACAACACTCAACTCTAAAGTGGAATTTCTTGAACTAGTATTTCTCATCTTTCGTCATGAAGTACGCTCTCATTTATCTCGCCATCACAGGCGCAGCGACCGCCCTTGTTGTGCCACGAGGCAATATCAATTACAACCCTTCGCACTCAGGCGGCGAATTAGAGGGCCATGCCAAGGACGGAAAAGGCTGGTACCCTGAGCCAGAGAAGTCCAAGCTTAAGCCCAAGCCTGAACTACTCCCTGCGTCAAAGCTCCCAGTGAAACCATCCCTTCCCGACATTAAGAACTGGGGCAAAGGCCAGGAAAAGGAGGTTGGCAAAGACGAGAAGAAAGACGACAAGAAAGACGACAAGAAGGACGACAAGAAGGACGACAAGAAGGACGACAAGAAGGACGACAAGAAGGACGACAAGAAAGACGACAAGAAGGACGACAAGAAGGACGACAAGAAGGACGACAAGAAGGACGACAAGAAGGACGACAAGAAGGACGACAAGAAGGACGACAAGAAGGACGACAAGAAAGACAAAGATGAAGGAAAGAAAGACGACGGCAAGATAGACGAAGGAAAGAAGGAAGAAGGAAAGAAGGAAGAAGGAAAGAAGGAGGAAGGAAAGAAGGAGGAAGGAAAGAAGGAGGAAGGAAAGAAGGAGGAAGGAAAGAAGGACGATAAGAAAGACAAGGATGATGGGAAGAAGGATGATGGAAAGAAGGATGATGGAAAGAAGGATGATGGAAAGAAGGATGATGGAAAGAAGGATGATGGAAAGAAGGATGATGGAAAGAAGGATGATGGGAAGAAGGATGATGGGAAGAAGGACGACAAAGACAAGGAGTATAACTGAGTGCATTCGCGTATCCTGACTCAACGCTGAACTCATGACACCTCTTGGTGAGTCTTGGTTTCCTGGGGGGATAATGGGCTTCCATTCCTTTCGCGAATATTTTTCTTTTCCTTTCTCGTGTATATAATTCACATATTGTCATTCCTTTCCTAATATAGGGACAGGTAGGGGAGGGGGCCGTTCCAGTCAGGCGTTCTGGTTTCCTACAATTATCGGGGTACATAATAATAATTTGTTCTTTTGCCTGCATCATTCATTGTCCCCATTACATTCATGTTTCAGTGTATGACAGAAATTTCACAAAACACTAGCTATATGATCCCAGGCGGCTATGAATCACTGCATCGGCCAAGCTCTGTCGCAGATCATGTTGTGCCACGATGCATCTCTTGTACCCCTTGCTTTTCCGTCTGCTAATAACTGCAAACATCTTGTATGCAACGCGAGCTCGTGGTTGCAAAAATTTCTCGCGGTTACAAAAATTCATCTTGCTAAGGCTTGCCTTCTTTAATGTTGGCTGGTGGTTTCGCGACCAGCAGTCTCGCAGGCACGACTCGATAAGTTAAAGACTATATCGTTCAAATCAAGTTCCTGGATGGCTTTTTTCTGCTCCTGCATCATGTCAATGAAGTTATTTCCTCACGACTTTCTTTTGTGTCCTATTGGTCGCAGAATTTTTTGCCGTGGGAACACGAAGAGTGGCGTCGTCTAGACCCTTAAAATATTGGAAGATATAGTCAACAGAGGGGAGGACAGCGCGTAGTGAAAAGTCAGAGTAAGAATTAGAAGTGTAACTTTAGATGGGAACACGAATTCTCGCTGGAGCTGTATTTTCCAGACAAATTAAAGATGCCCCACTTTACAAAGAACAAGTGATTCACGTATCCGCTCCCAATAGTAACACATAGACGTAGCATAATGTGAGTCAACGCAGATTTTACTACCACTGTCACTGTCGCTATTACGTCTCTCTTCTGTGCCTCTTCATTCTGTGTTACATAGTATGGCAGGGCATGACTAAAACGTTCACATATAAAGTGAAGCATACTTCAATATTCAATACCTTTCTCCACCACAAACCTTTACTCGTAGAACTATTCATGATTCAAGGTCAACACAGCATTGCCTTATTATCGAAACATATCTCAAAATCACCATCAACGTTCGAGTAACCTTTTTTCAGAGAATCTCGAACATCCAACATCGAGGTATCGACGTTAGCCGATATACATTGTAGGCACACCCTCTTCTGACGACCGCCTCTAAACACTTATAAATGCGTCTGCTGACTATATCCAGCAGCTTCCTCACTGGAATTTAAAAAAGTTCAACTAGTCTCTTGACTGACTATGAAGTTCGCGAAAGTAGTAACACGGATTACCGGACAGACCTACCGGGACGAGAAGATAGCCCGGAAAAAGGTGTTCGCAGAGGAGGTGGCGAGCGACATTGAAATGCATCAAGAGCTAGTGCAAGTTCTTGAGGGACACTTGGACGATATTGAGTTCGTCAACGAACAGAACAGAAGATATCCTGGGAGTTACCGAGACGAAGATAACTACACCGTCTGGACCGATATCTGTGACAGACTTCAGGAGCTCAAAGAGTCCTGGGAGTCCCTTAACAACGCATGGAATGGGAGGAAGATGAGGGGTTGGGATGAAGAACACCCTTATCTTGAAGAGCAGATGGAACAATTGAAGAAACAGTGTCAAGTTAGATTCATAGATGAAGGCGAACAAATTGGGGATCGCCAAAGATTTGAGGAGATTAAGTCTAGACTGGAACGCCTTCTAGGGCTTGTCTTGACAAAGGAGACTACAGTGTTCCCAACAAACAAGTATTTGATGATTTTCCGGATTTGATCAATCATTTGATGAACCCCAGGCTATTTGTTTGATTGATTTAATGATACATGAAGCCATATTTGAAGGTGTCAAACATACATTTGATAATTAGTCAGCATGTCGTCAAATAAACACTTCCTCTGCACAAATACGCTACCCGGCTTGGTGGAGCACTTAGACGAGCCTGTTCTTGATCCAATGCTTCTGGCACTCGCATGCCTCAACAGTAGAAGGCGTTAGCGTATTTCTTTCGTCTGTTATAAGCTTCTTCGCGTCTGAAAACACGCGTTCTGCCTCCGCACTCATGCCTGGA
>KZ805826.1:3893-15140 GCA_003073855.1 Periconia macrospinosa
GGCTTGGCAGAGTGATCAGCTCGCTTGTGTGATCAGCTCGCTTGTGACCTACGTTAATAATAATAATAATAATAATAAATTTAATTTAGCGTCTATTTATCTAGCCTCCCGTAGGGTATATAGATAAGCTACGCTAGGTCCTATCTATATAAAAAAAAAAAAGTCTATATAGCTTCTTAAGTTTTAGTAATAGTAGAGCTATCTATTAATAAAAGTTACCTTAATATATAAGCCTATCTTCCTCTCTATTATTAGGCGTAGCCCTAGTATTTTATTATAAAGTAGCTAGTATTTTATTACGTAGCAACCTTAATATATAAAATAATAAAAAAAAAAAAAAAGTAAGGAAAGAAAAGGAAAGAAAAAAGAAAGAAAAAAAGTATATATTTTAGGTTTTTACTACTACTATAGTAAAGCTTTTTTACTATTTTTAGTTTTAGCTAAGTATTTAAAGTTGCGTAGCCTTATATTATATATATTTTATACGCTAGAATACTAAAATATTTATTTCTACTTTATACTTTTTAGTATTTTATTTAAAAGCTAAAAAAGGTAGAGTAAAAGTATACCTTACTACTTACTTTACTATAAGTAGATAAACCTAATAGTTTATTAAAGTTATGCCCTTTTACTTAAATAATAACTTTAGTTAACGTAGGTTATAAGTAAGCTAATTATATAAGTAAGCTAATTACTCTACTAAGCCCGCACTAAATTGCTCTATAAAATATATAATATATTATAGAATTTAGATAAAATAGTATTCTACAATCCTTCTATATAATTTATAAATATATTTACTATAGTTTTATAAGTTTATATATTATACCTAGTTTTACTGTATTACTTATAGCGTCTTTAAAATAGCTTACCTAGTTTAGTACACCTACCTTTTTTTACTTTTTTACTATTACTACGCGCTCTAAATTTTTATAAAAAGGCTAATTACTATCTTTTTTTAGCTATTAATACTTTTTAATCCTAAATATACTTTTTTTTATATAATTTATGTTGCGTAGTAGCTTTATTAGCTGCTTAAAGCTTAGTATTTTTTTTTATACTAATATTAGCTTATACGTAATTATAGCTACGCCTTTTACTAGCTTTTTAAACGCCTTAACTATAGATATTAGAAAGCTATTTAGATGCCTTTAAATCCTTTACTTTACTAGTATTAATTATAATTTAAATTCTAAAGTATTTTTTAGCGTCTATAACTACTAAAAGTCCTTATTAATAATAAGTAGTAAAAGCGTATAAAGCTTAATATTAAACTTTAATATTACTACGTTTAGGTTAAAAGGAACTAAGCTAGCACTTTAGAAGCTTTTTTAAATATTTTTTTTAGTAATTAAAGCTTTAAAAATAGTAATAAAGTAAGGTAGAAACTTAGTTTTTATAATATAGGTAATTTAGTTACGTATTAGATTTTTAGCTTAGCGCCTATACGCTTTTTTTAATAAAGTAAAATACTCTATATTAAAGGGCTATAAAAAATAGGATAAATAAGTAGGTATATAAAGTGTAATAATTTTATTAGCTTTATAGTAATTTTAGAATTTAAGTAAGTTATAGCTTTTATAGCTATTAATAATAAGTAGACGTATAGTACTAATAGTACGCTTTTTTATATACTTATTAAAGTACTTTAGCTACTATAAACTAAGCTTATTTATTATTTAGCTATTTTTAGAAACTATAATAACCTAGTTAAAAAGTAGATTTTCCTTTTTATACTAGGCAGAGAGGTAGTACTTACCTTAAAAAATAATAAAAAGTAAAATTACCTAGTCTATTACGTTAATACTTTAAATAACTATAGCCTACTTTTAGTTACCTTATTATACGCTTTTTAGTTATCTTTAATACTTAGAGCTTATAACTACTATTTTAGTTAATATTATACTTATTATAAAGCTAAACTTATTAAAATTATAAATATTTTTATTTTAGATACTATACTTAGATTTTATATTTTCTATAAGCTAAAATTAGCTTTATATAACTTTTAGATTTTTATAGAAAGCTTTTTTATAGTTATACTTTTAATTAAACTTTATTATAAACTTTAACTAGTACTTAATAAAATTTATAGTTTAGTTTTAGCCTACTAGTTTTAAGCTATACTAAGCTTATAAAGAATTAGCTTTATCTACTATAGTAGTAAGCTAGAATAAAAATTTTTAAGTATTTAGGTTAAGTATATTTTAAAAAAGTACCTACTTTTCTATCTTTAAAAGATTAATTAAATTAGGCGTATAATTATATTAAAAAGTAGTTTTAGTACATTATATATTTAGTATACTTTAAAGTATATTATAAATCTATATAGCGCGTTATTAAAATAGTATTACGTTTTATTTAATAGCTTAAAGTATAAGCTATATTTTAGCTTTTTTTAATTCTAATAGCTAAGTAGATTATTAAAATATTAAAAAAACTATTAGTTAATAGTATACTTTAGTATAGGCTTAGTAGAGTAATTAGCTTACTTATATAATTAGCTTATTTATAACTTACGTTACTAGTTTAGATTTTAATACCTATATACGTTATATATTAATAATTTATAATTAGAAAAAAATATACTAAAAGTTTTTAAACTATTATTATAAGTACTATATTAAAAGTAATTATAAAAGCTATATTTATATAAGTATTTAAAAAGTCTATTAAAAGTATACTTTAATTAATATTTATAAATACTTTATTAACTTAATAGCTATATAAACTATTTTTATACTTTTTATAATTAATATAATACTACTATTACTACTACTATTAACTCTAAAACTAATCCTAATATTTATATAATTAGTATTAAGCTTACGCGCGCATAGCGTTAATTTAACTTAGAACTTACTACTTACTACTACTCTACTACTTACTTTAGTATACTTTTAAATATTTTTATATAAAATTTAACTATTATTTTTAATTTATTAAATTTAATTTTTATTAAATAATATTATATTACTAATACTTTAGAAGCTTTTATACTTTTTATATAATAAATTATATATTTATTTTTATAGTATACTTTTTATTTATACTAATAGTTTATAAGCTAATTAGGTTAACGTAATTAATATATAAGTTAAATAGATATATAAGTTAATTACTTTACTAAAACTATACTAAAAATATAACTTTTAATAAAAAATTATAATACTAGCTTATATTAAAGCTTTTAAAAAACTTTTTTAATAACTTTTTTAAGTTCTATATATCTTTTTAATAAGTGCGTAAGTTATATCTAATTTTACTATAGGTTTTATAGTATTTTTAAAAAAGACTAGCTTTTTTTATATATATTTTTTTAACGCTTTTTTTCTATTACTATATACTTTAAACTTTTTTAAAACTACTAAGTACTAGCCCTTTTTAACTATTAGCGTCCCTTTTACTTATATTTTTTTTTATATAATTTATAATGTATAGTAGCTTTATTAGTAGCTTAAAGCTTAGTAATTTTTTTTTATATTAATATAAGCTTATACGCTATAATAGTAGCACTTTTAGTAAACTTTTTAAAAGCTTTAACTATTAAAGTTAGTAAACTATTTAGATACTTTTAAATCTTTTCCTTTACTAGTATTAACTAAAACCTAATTTTTAAGGTATTACTTAGAGTTTTAGATACCTAAGGCTTTTTATTTAAAAAGGGTAGTATTAGTATTTTTAACTTTATATTAAGCTTTAATATTATAGCTTTTAAGTTAAATAAAACTAACTTAGTACTTTTAAAGCTTTTTTATATATTACTTTTAATAAAAAAATTATAAAAAGTAGTAATAAAGTATAGTAAAAACTTAAATTTTATAATATAAGTAATATAGTTACGTATTAGCTACTTAGCTTAGCGCTTATACGTTTTTTTTAAAAGTATAAAATAATTAATATTAAATAGCTATAAAAAGTATAATAAGTATAAAAATATATATAAAGTAATAATATTATATTTTTTATAGTATTACTTAAATTTAAAAAAGTAGTAGCTTTTATAGCTATTAAAAATAAGTAGCTGTACTATACTAACTATACGCTTTATAGTATATTTATTAAAGTACTTTAACTACGCTAAAGTAAGCTTATTTATTATCTAATTATTTTTAAAAAGCCCTATTACTTATTTAAAAAGTAGTTAATTCTCTTTATACTATATAAATAGGTAGTACTTATTTTTAAAAAAAAAAAAAATAGAATTACCTATTTAGTCGCGTTAATACTTTAAATTATAGTAACTTACTTTTAGTTACTTTATTAAAGAAGCTTTACTTTTTTTTAATACTTAAATAAAGTAATAATTAAACCTATTAATATTATACCTATTATAAAGCCTAACTTATTAAAGTTATATATATTTTTATTAAAAATACTATACTTAGCTTTAGTATTCTCTATATAACAAAACTAACCCTTAATAAGCCTTAAATCCTTATATTTTACTTTTTTATAGTTATACTTTTAACTAAAAATTACTTTAAGCTTATTATAGCGCTTAATATATACTAAAGCTTACTTTTTATTTACTAAGTTTTAGTTACGTTTAGCTAGTAAAGAATTAGCTATAAATTAGATATTTATAAGCTTAAATAAAAATTTTTACTTATTTTAGTTAAGTAGCTTTTAGAAAATTACTTCTTTTTTATAAAAAGTAAGCTTTATTAAGTTAAGTATATAATTATATTAAAAAGTTTTTCTAGCGTATTAATTACTAATTATTAATTAAAAAATATTATAAATAGTTATAGCGCGTTGCTATAATAGTATTATATTTTATTTAATAGTTTAAAGTATAAGCTATATTTTAGCTTTTTTTAACTTTAGTAGCTATTAAAGTTATTAAGCTATTACGTTATACTATTAATAATAATATATTTTAGTATAGTTTTAGTAAAGTAATTAACTTATATACTTAATTAACTTATATATTAATTATATTAGTTAAAATAACTTATTTAGTAGCTTTTTTAGTTTTTTTTTTTTTAAGTCTAATTATAAAAATAGTAGTATAAGTAATAGTAGTAAAAGTAATAATAATAGAAATTAAATTTTAGGTAACGTAGATTATAAGTAAGCTAATTACATAAGCGAGCTAATTACTTTACTAAGCCCGCACTAAAGTATATTATTAACTAATAGTTTCTTTAATATCTTAATAACCTACTTAGCTATTAGAATTAAGAGAGGCTAAAATATAGCTTATACTTTAAGCTATTAAATAAAACGTAATACTATTTTAATAACGCGCTATATAGATTTATAACGTACCTTAAAGTATACTAAGTATATAATATATTAGAACTACCTTTTAACGTAATTGCGCGCCTAATTTAATTAATTTTCTAAAAATAGAAAAGTAGGTGCTTTTTTAAAATATACTTAACCTAAACGCTTAAGAATTTTTATTCTAGCTTACTACTATAATAAATAAAGCTAATTCTCTATAAGCTAAGCGTAGCCTAAAACTAGTAGGCTAAAACTAAGCTATAAACTTTATTAAGCACTAGCTAAAACTTATAATAAAGTTTAATTAAAAGTATAACTATAAGAGAGCTCTCTATAAAGATCTAGAAGTTATATAAAGCTAGTTCTACCTTATAGAGAATATAAAATCTAAGTATAGTATCTAGGATAAAAACACCTATAATTTTAATAAGTTTAGCTTTATAATAGGTATAATATTAACTAAAGTAATAGTTATAGGCTCTAAGTATTAAAAATAGCTAAAAAGTATATAATAAGGTAACTAGAAGTAGACTATAGTTATTTAAGGTATTAATATAATAGACTAGGTAATTTTACTTTTTATTATCTTCTAAGGTAAGTACTACCTTTCTACCTAGTATAAAAAGGAGAATCTACCTTTTAACTAGGTTATTATAGTTTTTAAGAATAGCTAAATAATAAATAAGCTTAGTTTATAGTAGCTAAAGTACTTTAATAAATATATAAAAAAGCGTACTATTAATACTATACGTCTACTTATTATTAATAGCTATAAGAGCTATAACTTACTTAAATTCTAAAATTACTATAAGGCTAATAAGATTATTATACTCTATATACCTACTTACTTATTTTATTTTTTATAGCCCTTTAATATAAAGTATTTCGCTTTATTAAAAAAGGCGTATAGGCGCTAAGCTAAGAATTTAATATATAACTAGATTACTTATATTATAAAAACTAAGTTTCTACCTTACTTTATTACTACTTTTAAAGCTTTAATTACTAAAGAAAATATTTAAGAAGGCTTCTAAGGTATTAGCTTAGTTTTTTTTAACCTAGACGCAGTAATATTAAAGCTTAATATTAAGCTTTATACGCTTTTATTACTTATTATTAATAAGAACTTCTAGTAGTTATAGATGCTAGGAAATACTCTAGAATTTAAATTATAATTAACGCTAGTAAAGTAGAGGATTTAAAAGTATATAGATAGCTTCTTAATATCTATAGTTAAAGCGTTTAAAAAGCTAGTAAAAGGCGTAGCTATAATTACGTATAAGCTAGTATTAGTATAAAAGAAGAATACTAAGCTTTAAGTAGCTAATAAAGCTGCTATATAACGTAAATTATATAAAAAAAAGCATATTTAAGATTAAAGAGTATTAATAGCTAAAGAAAGATAGTAATTAGCCTTTTTATAAGAATTTAGAGCGCGTAGTAATAGTAAGAAAGTAAAAAAAGGTAGGCGTACTAAACTAAGTAAGCTATCTTAAAGACGCTATAGGTAATATAGTAAAACTAGGCATAATACGTAAATTTATAAAACTATAGTAGATATATCTATAGATTATATAAAGGGGTTATAGAATACTATTTTATCTAAATTCTATAGTATATTATATATTTTATAGAGTAATCTAGTGCGGGCTTAGCAGAGTAATTAGCTTACTTATATAATTAGCTTACTTATAACTTAAGTTATAGGCTAATAGTAATAGTTAAATTATATTAATATAAGTTATAATAGGTCTAAGTAATTATAAATATTATATAATAAATATAATATATATAATATATATAAATTTATAAATAATATATAAAAAAAGTTTTTATTTTATTATAAATAATTATTATAAAATAGAAATAATAGTATAAAATATAATAGTTTTAGAATTTCTAATTTGTAGTTACTACTAGTTTATTATATTAAACCTAAAAACTTAGCTAAATATTTATACCTAATTATAACTTATAGTAGTAGTAGCCTTTTTAATTACTATTTTTTAATAAACTTTTTATTTACTTTTAAAACTCTAATTATTTTTTATACTATACCTATTATAGTAGTACTATATAAAAATAGAATTTTTTTACTAAATAGTAACTTATTTAATATAAATAGTAACTTATTTAGTATAAATAGTATTTATTTAGTAATTTATAAATATTAGTATTTAATTTACCTTAAAAATTATATTAATTAAAAATATACTTTTAAAGTAGCTAATAAAAAAAGCTTTAAAAGCTTTTTATAATATACTAAGTATAAATAGCTATATCTATATATTATTTTTATCTATAATATTACTAATAATTTTTTAAATAAAATACTAGAAAAGTAGCTTACGTATAAATAGTTTAAAAGTTTTTTAGTATTTTTAAATTTTATTTATAGCTTTTACTATATTAAATTAATATAATTTATAAATATAATTTACTATACTTACTATTTAGCTTTACTTTTTTTTTTAAAAAAAATTCTAGCTTTTATAAGCTTAGAAAAAGCTTTTTATATAGTTTTTATAAATAGATTTTTTTTAGTAAAGCTTTAGTAATTCTAGGTCTTTTTATATAAACTATTTTTATATATCTATATACTATTTATTAGGGACCTACCTTAGCTTTTAATAAGTTACTAAAGTTAGCGTAAAAAAGAATAATAAAAGTATAATATTATATAGATAAGTAGTAGTTAGTAACTATTAATAGGTATAATATAATATAAATTCTAAATAATAGATATTAAAAATAAGATAGCTTTTTAGTTAAAAAATTAAATTAATAATAAAAACTATTTAATAAGTATAATATATATTTACTATATACTAAAAGAATTTTATTACTTTATATTTTTATTACTCTATATATAAATAAAGTAATAAAACTTATAGAAATATTTTTATATTTTTATATTTTTTAGCGTTTATAAAGCTATAGAGCTATTATATAACTTTCTATTATATATTTATATTATAGTTTACTTTTAGCCTAAAATTCTAGTTTTTATTTATAGTATACTACTTATAGTAATTATTAAAATTATATTTATTATAAGTACTAAAAGTAATTCTATAAAGTATAGCTATAATACTATTAATAATAAAAAACTATAATAAAAATCTATAATAAATATATACTACTTAGTAGTTATAATTAAATACTATTTTTTTTTCTATATAGTAAAAGGATTTTTTTTTTATATAATTACTTTAGAAAAAAATTAGTTATAAATAAGAGTAGTAAAAAGTAATAGTAAAACGTATAATAGTAGTATATTATTATAGTAAATAGTTATATAAGTATATATATATATATATAGTATAGGTAGGTAAGTAGGTAGAGATAAGGTAAAGTAGTATATAAACTATCTTTTAGTATTTTACTTATAAAAAATTTTTAGTAGCTTATACGCTACGCCTTATAATAGGTAGTAGCTAATTTTTTTTTTTTTACTATATAACTATAACTTATTTACTTTTAAACCTACTTTTATACTTAGCTTAATAATATATTTATACTATAAATAACTCTATAATTAAAAATAAGCTTATTAAAAAAAATAAAATTATAATTTTAGCTAGATTTAAAAAAAAATAGTTTAAATTTACTAAAATATTTATTATAAATTATTATTATAGTTATTTATTACTAATACTATTAGTGCTTTATTTTTAAATAAAATAAAATTAATTAGGTAATTATATAATATAAAGCTTTTAAAAATTAAGTTAATTAACTTATAAATTTTAAAGCTAAATATAAAAATATTTTTAGTAAATCTATGCGCGCTATCTATACTAAAGAAGTAGCTATATATTATAATAAAAAGTAAAAAGTATATAAAAAAGCTAACACTAGTAACTACTCTACTTAATAATACTTTAAAAAAAAAAAGTCTAGGCTTTTAAAAATTATATTACTTTATTTAAAAATAATAAAAAAACCTAAATAAAAATTAAGCTTTAAAAGCTTATAAAAAAATATTTTTAGAAAAAAAAAATCTATAAGTATTATCTATTATTTTTAGCTTATATTTAAACCTTATACTAATAAAATATAGTTAAGTAGCTAGAAACTAAGCTTAAGTATATTTATAATAAATAAACTAAAATATACTATAAGGTTAATTAGCGTAAAATTTAATTAGCTATTAAAAAAAAATCTACCTATTAGTAAAAAAAAAAAAGTTACTTTTAGTAACTACTTAGATTTTTAACTATTTAGTTCTAGTAGTATTTTAAAGAAAATTATAAAATAAAAATACTAAAATAGTAAAGTAAAACTAAATATAAATAGTTAGGCTTTAAAGTAAAAAAAAAAAAAGTAAAAAAATTTTATAGTTAGGCTTTCTACTAAAAAGTTAGTAATAGTATAAAATATAAATTAGTAATAAGTTATCTATTATAACTTTTTATTATAGTATTAATATTAATATACTTAAATTATATAAATTAATACCTATTACTACTAAAAATAAAATATTTTATAATAATAATACTTTATATTTTAAAAGTTATAATAAAAATAAGTATAAAGAAAAAATTAATTATAAGTTTAAAATTAATACTAAGCTTATTAAAAAAGATAAATATAAAAATAAAAAGCGCTAGAGTTTTAAAACTAAGTTTAATAGCTTTAATAATTAAGTTTTACTATATATATACTATACTAATAAAAGTTAGTTTTTATAAATACCTACTTTATAATTATATAACTTATATAATTTATAATATATTAATATTTATTAATAATAGTTTATTATATATTTTAAATAGTAAATATAAGATTTAATTTTTAAGTAATTTTTAGTAATAATTTTAAAACTATATATAAGATAAAATAAGTTTTACTTCTAAAAATTATAATTAAACTTTTTATAGTACTTTATAATATTTTATAGTACTTTTTTATAGTATTTTTACTATTAACTTTATTTATTTTTAAAAGTATATACTATATTATACTTATTTTTTTTACTATTATATTTTTTACTACTACTAATAGTTACTTTATTATAAATATTTATTATAAATATATTATTTTAAATTACTAAAATACTAGAAACTACTATTATTAGGTTTTTTTAATTTTTTAACTTATTAAAAGTTAAAACTTTTTAGTATATATAAGGTAAAAAAACTATAGATATTATACTTATATAGTACCTATAATTAAAAAATAAATATATAAAAAAATATAAAGCTATAGTTATAGCTTAGGTAAGTTAGTAGAAAAAAATATAATAAGCTATAAAGTTTATAAGTTAGTATTTTTACTAAAAGTTATATACTTATACTAATTAAGTATAGAAAGCCTTTAGTAAAGCTATAAATATTACTAGTAGTTACTTATAAGTATACTATTATAACTATAGGTTTATAATATAATATTTAAACTTAGGTAGAATTAATACTAAATATTTATTAAACTATTTTAATTTATATATATATAAAACTACTACTATAGTAGTATATAATAGATTAAATACGCCTATAATTATACTTTAACCTTAAAATAATTATATATAAAAGCCTATTTTTATATAAACTACTATAGCTTTTAAATAAAAGCTTATATAAGTAGTAATTAATAATAATTAGTTTTTTTATATAGTTAAGTAACTATCTTTTTAGTAATTTTTCTAATTTCTATAACTAAATATACTTTAGATTTCTAAGTATAAATTTAAAGTTATTTTTTAAAAGTAATTTAAATTAGCTAGATAGTAACTTTTTAATAACTTTTTCCTTACTACTAAAATATTAATTACTTTTAATACCTAGTCTACTAATAATTATATTAGCTTTTTAGCTATTAAAGTAGTTAATATTATATTAGATTAAAAACTTTAGAATAAATTACTTAATTTTATCTACCAATATGTGTGTAAGTGTGGAATGGCGTCCCTTTTCGGACGCCTTTGGCCGCCGCTTTTGGAGGCATTTCCACCTCGCTTCGCCCCTGCTGTGACGCCGCTTTAACAGAGGCTCTGCTCGCTTATCCTCCGAGGGT
>KZ805827.1:0-15068 GCA_003073855.1 Periconia macrospinosa
TGGGACGAATTGACCACTGAAAATCTCGCGGAGCACGTTCGGCGCTTCGCTCAGGACGAAGAACTTGACCCAGAGGGTGCGATCAGCCGTGCAGAGCTCTTTGCGATGGCCTCCATCCCGCTCGTTGGGTGCGACGAGGACAGCGACGTGTTTGCGAGCGACAGGGAGGACGGGGAGGACGGTATATGCGTGGTCGACGATGACGACCTCGACGAAATGAGCGTGGGTGACTGAAGCCATGAAGCCGGCTTCAGCTTCATGAAGCTGAAGCTGAATCCGTCACTTTCGGTGAAGCGTGAAGCTGAATCCGGGGGTGGATTCAGCTTCATTGGCTTCAAGCCAACACTGATCTTTTGTGTCTTGAACGCACGAATAGCCTCTTTCTCCCCCGTAGCTTGATCTGCTGTCGTGATCAAGGGGACAAGTGTCTTCAACTGTGATTTGAAGGCATCGACGTTGGTAATTTGGTAGAAGAAGAAGATTTCTGTTTTCTTTGAGAGTCCGACCCTGATTTGGTCAGTTGGTGGGCTAGCACGTTCAGATGGGAGGGGAAGAAATACAGAATGTCGCCTTGGACGTTAGACAGCTCGAAGTCTGTGTCCGCCATTCTTAACTTGAGTGAACAGTAATATTAATCTTTGAGTCTAAATTGGTAATGCGTCGCTGGATGGTGGAAAAAGAATAAGGACAACAAACGACGTCGACTTTATATTAGCTGCGTTCCCGAAAGCTGGCTTCTTTTTCAGCTCTGAATTTCATGATTTCACAGCCATGTATAACGTGACAGAAAAAAAAACGCCTTCTTCTAACGTCATACTAGTATAGACCAATGGACCATTATGGATCACTGCCTTTGAATCACATGTTCTTGTTAGGTATCCAAGACCTATGGGACACCGCGCCACGGCTGAGTATTCTGAATCTTATATTCCCCAGCTTATTGGCTTAATTTACCCCGGAGAGAAGAGAATACGAGGAAATGTGACAGCTTTGACCGCGCTGAGGTGTATAAAACGCTTACAGGGTGCGCCTTTTTGCAGCTGAGGTCTAGGAGAACGGGGTGCCATGTCAGCTTACCAAGAACACTTTATTTACCATTCTAAGATCAGAAGTCAAGTTTATGTTGTGGGCCTGAAGTAGTTTGCTGCGCTCATGTGCTGGGGAGCGTATACATTATTTGAATATAGTTATTGACTTCCAGTTTGAAGGATTCGCGTGATTGATTCATCGCAAATACAGAGATGTCGATGAGTCTATGCTCATGCCGTCGGTTATACTTCCTTTATTGTGCAGCTTGTCGTGGTATTAGATGACGAACACATGAATTTTGTTTTCATTGTTTATTTGAGATGAGAGTATACTCGTGATACATCCTCCCAAAGCTAAAACGTGAAACACATAGTCTAGGTACAAGGATATCCGTCAGATGTTCTGACAACATGGAGGATCCAGTCGTTTCTCATGACGGAGTTTTCTGGTACTTGTAAAGTTTCTAAGCAAGGTTCTTGTGGCATTCCTCGACCCAAGACATGAAATCCAAATATGACTCTTGATCCGTTCCCCGGATGAAGGAGTTTAGATTGAATTTCTGTGTTTCGTGCGGGAACCAGCGGCGTTTATATTCATCCGGATGCCAGTATTCGAAATAAGGCAGCTCGGGGTTGGTGGCGATCGGTCGCCTAGCCTCAGAAATAAGTTGCGCGATATCAGAGTCAGCAGACTCGCAAGGAATAGTGTCAAGCCTCGTTTTCGCATCCACTGGGGTAATACTAAAGGCTCGAATAGGTGGCTCCACCGCCTTTAAATCATCGAAGAAGCCTGCAAACGCGGCGAATTCTTGCATAGCGTCCATCCTGGTATTTTACAAAGAAAGCGTATACGGTCCTTCGCGGAGTCCCTCTAGAACAAAGTTTGTAAAAGCATGGCTTGCTACCATATCAACAAGCTCGACTTTCTCAAGAGCTTTTAGAAGTCCAAGGTCTGGATAAAAATCCCAAAGGCCGTGATTGGCATAAACGGCAGCCTCTGTAAGAGGGATTTCGTGGGAACCTTTAAGTTCAATTCGCTTAAGGGATGGCAAATGATTGAAAAAAATATTATCGAGACTCCTAATAGTATGAATGTAGTCGTCAGGTTCCCCGATAAACGAGATGTGCAGGTCTTGGATGCGGCCTAGAAGATAGCGCTAAAACTCAGTCCTGAAGACAGGAGAGTCTGCCACAGGCGGAAAATTCAAGATAGTTAGCTTGCGTAATGAATCCGGACTTGGGTTCGCTGCGATGATTTCAAAGATGGTTTCTGCCCGGGCGCTAGGTATTTCTGACTTGGCGTCGGTAACACTTTCAGGGAACTGAATCACTAGCCAGGTGAGACGTGGGAAGAACGTATTCCTTTGAGCTAATAGCATCATGGTGTCCTGACAGAGCCACTTCCCCGCATCTCTATGGTCGGTGCGGGTCGAGGAATGCGTATTGATCTTGATTTTGTGGGTAAAATGACCGTAATTTCGAGTTTCCTGCAAAGCAGAGCGAGCTGGCTCATCGGAATCAACAATGGAAAATGCCAGGTCGGTGAAGATGTATGGCGGTGCGATAGTTCGGAGACGTTTACAAGTGCCTGCCAGATGGAGTCGGTGGAGATATTTCAGCGGTTTGAATATCTCATCCAGCAACTCATCTGGTAGTACCAAAAGCGGGGGCGCCATCTTGTGGGTACATTTAACTATCAATGTATGTGGAAATGTGGCGGCCCCGTTTGCGATTCCGAGAGGGGTGGAGTGTCACGTGCTGATTAGCACTAGCTGTTATTGACTTAGTTCATCCTTTGCCGAGACTAACTACCTCAAAGTGCTAGCGAAAGATGAAGAACCGGCCACCTGGCTAGGAATTGTCATCAGCAACGTTATTCTTTTAAGCTTAAACTGTACAACTTTTTTTATCAAGTCAGAGATCTGCTTTACGTATGTACCTTGTTTACATATGTACGCACGCGTGCACATACCTAAATCGATCTGATATATGGAATCGCGTGAAATTAACGCAGTGGTAATCAATCTGCAAGGCACTTCTGTTCTCAAGATTATTAACATGTTTGAAAATTTTAATCAAGATGGGGTGGTGTGCAAACATCCATTATAGATGAATCCGGGAGAGGAAGGATACCCCGCCCTGAATCGGAACTTGTCCTCTAGACGTCCCGCCAACCCGGTCAAAAATGGTTTAAATCCCTGCTTTCAGTTAACGAAGACACTTAGATTCAATTTGGAACCCCAGTTCCGTAGCGGTGATCCCCTGGATAATTCGATCATTGGTGGAACGGCCATTAAAAAGAAGATGCAATTGCGCACCACTTAATAGGAAAGCGCGCACCAAATGAATAAATACAAATACCACCGTGGGAGATCGATCTCAGTTTTTCAGCACCACTTTGAAGCTATGCAGTCAATATTTTTACTTCTCATTTCCCTCACAATCAACGGTGCACAAGGCGAACGTCTTCTGGGGAGAGTCAACCCGGAAACGAGAGAGTTATCTTGGCCCGGAACCGGAGTGGCATTTTCATTTACAGGATCTTCGGCTACTATAAATCTGCAGCGCGTATCTGGGTCCAACTCTGTGGAGTTGACAGTAGATGGTATTGCGACTGTCATTCCGAGTGTGAGCGGCGCATCGATCTCAACACCTCCGGGGCTTTCGAACGGAACACACAAGGTAGTGCTACGAAAGCGATCAGAGGCGCTGTTTGGCAGCATATTCCTCGGAAACATTACCACCGTCGGAACTTTTGAGAAAGATGACGAAGTCACGCGCAAGATTGAATTCATCGGTGACTCCATCACAGTCGGTTACGGCCTTGACGGTGTAAATCCGTGCCAGAACAACGCCTCAGTGGAGAATAATCCGAAAACATATGGTGCACTTACTGCTGGCGCCCTGAAGGCCGACTATGCTATGATTGCATGGAGTGGAATTGGACTCACAAGAAACTATCCTTCCAACTCTCCAGACCCAAGCCCCATCATGCCAGTTCGATGGACACGATACAATCCAAATGACGCGAACAATAGCTACCCGTTTCCGGCGGCGGCGATTCCCAATGTTGTGGTTATCAATCTTGGCACAAACGACTTTTCTTACGTTGGCATGCGGGATCCTCTCAACGTTGACATTTACATTGCAGCAATGGTGCAATTCATCAAGGATATCAAGGTGCATTATCCGACGGCGACGTTCTTTCTGGTCGCATCTCCAATGATTGGCGATGATTATCCAGCTGGAGATAAAACAAAGACCGTACAAAAGAAAGCACTTGGCACAGTGGTGAAGCAACTGAACGGCACAGATGTTCACCTCGTAGACTGGCCAACCCAGGGTTCTGATGTTGGCTGCGATTATCACCCTAGCGCGGCGGCACACAAACTAGGCGCAAGTGTAGTCTCTGCAGCAATTGCCGAAAAACTTGGTTGGTAGGGTGACAGTCTTTAAACCGATCGTGAACGTTGTTGCACAGACGCGATATATAGCTAGGTAGCCAGCAATTAAACACTCGAAAGATTATGTGTCGGTTTAACCCACGATTTGAAAAAAACGCTTTTTGAGCACGTATGAATTCATCCTAGAAATCACTGCAGGGCACCAAACTCTGAAAATTTCTTTTACCCTTACACCTTTTGGGTCCACGTCATCTGGAATGGCAAGCGCAGTGAACAGTTGAAGCCGGACCCACATAAACTCCTGATATGAGATTCTCAGAGCTATTTCCAGTGCGTAATGCTAGGCTCTTTTGCATGCACTTCCGCCTCGGACGATGGTGCAAGGGGTTGGCCAAGTCTCTGACTGAAGGAGAAAAGATCCTTTGCGATGCTGTAACGTGAACGAATCCTTTGATAAACCAACGCCAGTGAGATTTATTCTCAAAATTTTCGAAATGTCCGTGCCCGGAAAAGCATGAAATTGAAAGACGTTTGCTGTTACACCCATAGTGGTGATGGGATCGAACATCTTCAGTGCTCGAATGAAGGTGGGAGGGGGCGACTGAGTGGACGGGTTCATTCGAGTGCGAAGTTTGTGGGTGATAGAAGCGCAAACTATCACTGAGGCCCGTCTTCCACGGCGGGTGAGAGATACGTTCTGAATGGGTTGTTCTCTGCAAGCTGGGAGATATGCGCTCTCCACTTCCCTCAACCGCATCGCCTGTGGCCCGTGCACCGAACGTCGAATACGTCCAAACACATGTACCAAACAATATGGTAACAATATATCTTACTCGTACATAAGATAATACGAAGGAAATGTTTTGTCACCATCCTTCCTTATTAGAAAGAGGTAATCATATTGCATCGCAAGGTTTTTTATGTGTGTTCTGTGACATGAGATACGAGCTTTGTATCAACATATGTAACGATTGTGCTCCGGTGACCATCTATATCTACCAGCCCTCCATCATGCGAAACATCATGTCCTCGATTGTTCCAGTTCTCTCGCGCATTGCCTGTCAACAACCGTTTAAGCCTTTTCATGAATGTTCTCCGTCGATGTTTCATCAACGTAATCCTTCTCAAGGGCGTTCATCTCCTCCTCTGTCTCATTTAAGTGATGGAAAAGAATCCAAATCAAGCCACCCGCCACGAAACTTGAAACTGCCAAACCAACATACATCCACTGAATTTTCGGGTCCACCAGTACAGGATTCAATCCCTCTGAAATTGCTGACCCAAAAGCGGTCGTGAGGAGATACATTGACTGTACAAACGACTTCATGCTGGGTGGGGCTTTTGTATAGGCATACTCTAGCCCTGTCACGGATGCGAAAATCTCGGAGATACCAATAAGCATGTACGCGCCGGTTTGCGCCGCGATATGGATATCATTACCCATATGCACACCGTCCACGATATCAGCGTCGCAGAGGGGTGAGGCAAAGCATGGTCCGGCTTTGTAAATATAATACTGGAGAACACCTGCCCAGACCATGGCCATACTAGCAAACCAGAAGCCAGCGACGATTCTGTTGATAGGTGGAAAAGGAATCCCTTGTTTTCGCATGAATGGATAAACGAAGCGGTCGAGTATGGGCAGGAACACAATAATCGCGATCGGGTCGAAGTTCTGCATCAGGTCATTAGGGATACCATGACTACGCATTTGCCCAGCCTGACTGATGAAATTGCCGGAAAACTTTGTAAGTGACTTGCGTTAGCTGGATGTTCAGGATTTAGAATGTATTGTACGTACCTGTCCGTACACAACCCAGTAGATTGGATAAAAGGTGAAGACTTTGCAAGCGACCAGAGCTCGCTTCACCTCTTCTACAAAATGATCATTCCAACGCAACTTGCTGATGTCTTTACCAACACCAGCTTGAAACGAAGGCTTGGCCGCGTCGAGATTTCGGTTGGTAATAGCAATCCAGAGAACGCGGAATGCATCAGTGATGACTGAGCCCTGCGGCGGTCGCACAACGTAGAGCTTTCGGCCCAGCACAAGTACCAATGTCCCAACGAGGAAGACGCACAAACAGAGAAGATAAGCTGTCCAAAATCCAATGTCACGTTCCATATAAGGTGTTGGGAGCAGTGCGAGACAACCGATGTTGATGCACCAGTAAAATATCATATAGATCCTCTGAATTGTGATGGCAGGGTCGATGATAACACGCTCGCCTGTTTTGGGATCGGTGCCTGGTGGTTGAAATAGAGAGTCAGCAATAGCGTAGGCAGGTACGCATCCAATTGTTGACTCTGGGAATCGTTGGGCAACACCTTCAAGACATCATTATCGGAATATACGTACCAATAGCCATTTGACGACGCTTGTACTGATCAGCAATCAAAGGAGCAACGTTGGATTTGATGCCACCTGTGCCCAATCCAATGACAATAATAGACACGATAAACCCTCCAAGGCCACTGCCATGCTGTAGAGCAACGGGCAAGGATGTGAGAGTGAGAATCATTAGGCCAATTACATAAACAACACAGAAGATAAGAATAGTGTTATACTTTCCAAGATACTGGTCCGCGATAATAGCACCGAGGATGGGGGTCACTAAGATCATTAGCGTGTGACGACTGTGCATCAGAGTAGACGCTGGCCTACCATAGCACCAGAACTGAAAAAATGTAGACAGCCCAGTAGCACCCTGGTGACCCATACCAAGGGCACCACGACCTTCACTGCCATCCAATGGTTTTTGGATATAGTTTTGGAAGATACCCGATGCACCATAGTAGGTAAATCGCTCACACAACTCGACGATCGCGACAAGAAATGCAGATTTAGGTAAAGGGTCTCCAATTCTCCTCAGGGTGCGTCTCTCCTCCGCAGTGGGTAGCTCGCCACGAATCTCGTCATCATCGTACTGATTTGTCGACAAACCGGCATCTTTCTGCAAAGGTGCTTCGAGTGCTTTCTCATTTGCAGGCGCAGCGACAGGCGTGGGATTCAGAGGTGCTCCTGCGAGATCGGTATTCTTGTTGGCTTTATCCGGCAGATCCAGCGCCTGGTGTAGCCTATGTTGGTCAGCAAGAGAAGAAGCATGACGCATATGATATTGCGACATACTGGTCAGCCTCGGGTAGCACAAGGGTTGTCATTACTGCGAGATCGAGGGTAAAACAGGACTTGTTAGCGAGCCAAAAGACTGACTGCAAAGTGGAAAAGCGAAGACAACGACTGGGGAATAGGCACCAATAAATGAGAACAGTATTGCTCTCAGGGACTAATATAATAAGCACCACAAGAAGCTAGTCTATGATAAGCTCCATGAAGCTTTGCATTCATCCTTCGCCCGTTGGAGCGAGTGGATTGGGTGGGGCGGTGGTCGACCTGCCTAATGCGGTGAACCCACCCGCCGATCAAGCCTTTATTAATCTATTTCTTAGTTTGCTAAGCCGCGCGCCGGACCTCCGTGGCAAAGCTTATCGTACATTGCCGTGCTGCCTCGGAATGAACTAATCGTTTGGTGTTGAAATCTCTACTTTATTATCTGATGCCCGCGTTTTTCTCAACTGCTTGTTGAAACCTAATGTCCTACACCCCAAGATAAAATACGATTCCAGTCCATGAGTCGCCCAAAGCCCAAACGGTCCCTTTATCCTTCAAAGCATCAATAACCCAAGAAAGAATGTTGCGGAACCCCAATTGAGCGTGCGATACAGAATTCTGCAGGCTCCACAGCTTAGGCTTAGTCGCGGCATTTGCAGCGGCCACAGTTAGCGCGACTTCCTCAAGCCCTTGGCTGTATAGATAATGTTCCAATCGCTCCAGACTGGGAACATGCATCGATAGATGAAATGCATTTGAGACCATCTATCATTCGAAACATCGTAGTCAATATGCAGGAACGAGCGCTAAGTAGGGCATTATTACCTATGGGGTATACGGTCGAATTCCATCCATTCTCCGCAAAGAAGCTTGTAAAACCACCCCGAGTCCATGTCTTATCCTTCAGCACGGACCGGATTTTGTTCGTTTAGGAAATTTCGGCGGTCCTTTTCCCCTCTACCATAGTCGCGTCGCCATTAAGAATCTTGGAGAACTGAACTTGGTTCTCAATAGCTAATGAGATTGACGTATGACGCTTTGCTGTGTTAGATCCGATAGTGATAAACAGATTGGGGAAGCCGTCCATTGTTTTACCTTGATACGCCTGAAGACCACCGGGAGCTTTCATAACTTCAATTAGGTTGATGCCATGGCGACCGTAGATCCTAAGTAGATGAGCCCAATACAGTAGTGAGAAGGAGCGGCAGAACTGTTTTCTGCAGAGTCAGGATGTTCCACCCCGGGCCCATGATCACGCTTCGATCTCGGACTTCTATCAAGGGCTGGATGGTAAGGTTGATTTTCGGGGTCCCTCGAGCCTTCGAACCAACCACCACCGAACACTCGAGGCTTGCGGCCGACGCTGTAGTTGGGCATCAACGTGTCATGGTACGTCTCGGTGATGCATTTCTTGATAGTATCTCGAAGATGAGATTCCAAACGTGATCGCTCCGTCTTAGCCCAGGTACTACCTACAGAAAGCTCGAAGTCATACTTGTTGCCTGCTGCAGCCTACTGGCGAAGTAGGCAGAGAACAAGCGGCACTGTTCTTGCTGTCTTCAGCAAGTGATTGTTCAGCTCCACCCTTTGCCTAGCAGGCACCGTCTGTGGAACGACCCAGGGTGGACTTCTCACGAGTTGAGTAACCGACTTCGCATAATAGGGAGCCCGTGCAAGCCCGGGCACTAACTGTGCAGCTGAGCACCCGGTACCACTACGATGATATTCTTGTTTGCTCTTCCCGCATACCGCGCGCTCTTGTCACCGACGCCGGGAACGAGGTGGGTTAATCTAACTTCCAACAGTTTTTCATCGTCAAGCCACCGAAACTCGTCGACTTTCACGTTATTGAGACTTTTCTCCAATCTCGTCTTTTTTTACATACGGTGGAGAGGTATTGTTGAGTTTCATCTCCCGGTGGGAAGGATGAAGACCAGTTACGGTTTGGCGCAGAGGAGAAAGAGTAGAGTGCGGCTGATCTGTGAACGTATTTCAATTCAGTTAGTGGATTGAGCGCTTAGAACCCTCTTCATCTACTCAAATATTGCAGCCCACCCCCGGAGGTCTGTTGATCCACCAAGTACCATCACGGCTTTATCGGTCGAAGAGGCGGAGCTGGTCAAAGTTATGCTTCTCTTTTAGCTGGCAGCCTGTGGCGATTCCAGTCGCGCCCACGCTGATAATAGCCACTGAAGTATGTGTGTATGCATTATCAGAGTAGCCGTTGGCATGCCCCATGGTTTCAGTCACTGATCCAGGAAGCATGGTTGGGTTTCTCGAAGAGCAGAAAATGCTGTAGCCAACCAAGAGAATGAGACATTACAACTTGGTATATATCTCGCCGTCGAGGCCCTTGAGTTTGGCGCTGTTTTATTTCTCATCCATGCTTACACACATTGTGTGAATTCGTAGAACAATTCTCTGTGGTACGGGTCTCTCAGACATATCCACCATCAGCAATCTACCAAGCACTTGAGACCAAAGTTCGTAAAGGCAACTAGTCCTATCGCGCAAAATAATCTGATGCGTAAAGCTAAATTTAGTTTGCTTGCTGTAACAAATGAATTTGGGTAAGGACGCGCTTTCTATAAATAGAAGAGCTATGAAAGCAGACAGCACACCAGACTGACTAATGAGGGCTCAGTTCACACTCAATAATACAGTGCGTTCCGTGTTATGAGTTCATATTTTGGAGCGATGGTCGATCGATCTGGAAATGAATTGTGGAATCTGCCAAAGCTCCTCTTCTCTCGGAGCATAGCCAAATTGATGAAAGGAAAGCTTATTAAGTTTAGCAGGAGCGCATCGCCATCGTCCGGAGACTTGTTTTCAATCCTCTAGTATTACTATTCCACGAAGCAACAATCACACTAGACCCGCGACCAGAAAGAAATCGTATGAATTGCGTTTGATCGCATTTTCTCAATCTATTGAGCGAGCCTAATAATTTCCTAAAAATTCTATCCAACTCTTTGATTTGGGCCAAAGGAAAATGGTGGGGCTGAATGGTTGAGGGTCATTGTCATGGGCCATGGCCGCTGACAAAATCGTTGCAATGATGAATGGACACCTCCACGAGCAAGGGACATCCCGCGAGCTGCTGAAACGCAATGGCCTATGCATCATGAGGATTTCATGGAAATCTGGAGGTACTAGCCATATATACCTAGGTAGACTAGCGCCTTAGCAATGGATGGCATACATAGTACAGAGGGGTGACACGCCGGGAAAATACATATCGGGTAGATAGTGTACTATACAGTCTACGCAAATTAGATGTACCGGACAACGCTTCAAGAACCTCTATTTTCTGAGACTTGTTAGTCCCCCCGATATGTATCTTCCCAGCGTGTCACCCCTCTGTACTAGGCAGGTAGCTAGCTACACCTCATCAATTGATCAATACACACATTATACACCATAGCATGCACACCATACTGTGACACGGAACAAGACCTCGGCATACAGGCTGATAGTAAGACCATAAATAAGAGCACTCAGTGTGAAAACCTGATGCAGAAGGTGAGGATCGAGAGTTAGCTGCACATGGTATTATGTCTGAATGTGATGCCAAAGACCACGAGAATACTGTTCACCACCTCACCGTTGGCAGGATGGTTTTCTCCTTGATTAAATTTAATTGGATGAGGTTGAAAGAGAATGGCGATCTGTGCATGTGGGATTTTCTAACTGTTATTGACGGAACTAGTGGGTCGGGACCTATCCCGCCCAGGTCATTATCTTGTCTGAGCTTCCCCGAGTTGTACTCTCTAAGGAGCCGAGGCGGGGAGCAAGCATACTTTTGGGCGGTCATGTTTTTCGTCTTAGTGATTGTAAACCTTTTGGATTCTTTGTCATTAGATTTTCTTAGACTATCTTAGTCAGACATTGACTGATTTCAAGACTTCTTCCACCGATTGGCAAATTCTCCAGGTGCCTTAGCCGCCAAATTGTCGTCTGCGCCCAAATCATTGAAAGAACAGATAAATGCAAATCTGGGTCTCGTACATGTATTCAATACAGAATATTTATTAGCAGCACCTTAGGGATAGTTTTTGGTTGGAAACTCGGTCTTACACTGGTGTTGGGTGGACTAACTATTTTCTTTGCTGCTGGAGCATGTTGCATTCGTTTCGATCAGAAATTTGAAGCTACGATGGACAGTCAATTCGCAAGTAGAGCCGGACAGTTACCGAGGCTATCAAATTTATGAGGAAGGTTAGTACGTGGACACTCGAAAGTCGATTATGAGAGATTATGGCAACACTATACAGATGATAACTAAATTTATTTGGGGGTATTATGTTCCATTTATCTTTTGCGCACTGTCGTAGTCCGCTCAATTCCTAGTCATGATGCCTGGCTTCTGGTGTGTGTCAAAAATGATCGCTAGTGGAGGAAAGGACGGGATACAATGTTTTTTCAACTTCATCGCTATCGTCTTCATAGTCCAAGGTGTTTCGCATTTTTGCCTGTACTCAATGTCTATTTGTAACGCTGGTAGAAGCGCGAACTACATTATTTGGTTGAACACAATCAAACTCGAAATGTGAGTAACGATTGGGAACGACGGGAGAAGTCCAGCTATAATAAGGTTGATGATCTCGCGATGAATCAGTTACATTTCAGATACGAGCAACGAAATTCGTAACGGGTATTGCGCGACTCCTACTCTGTTGTAAGCATTTGTTTTAATTGGGATTTATCTATTAAAATGCAGCGTAATGTTTCAATTTTCATTAGATACTAAACTCCCACTATTTTTTACGAGGGGTGGTCTTGCGATTCGTACTGTCTAGATTGTAGGTTACTGCTACGGGCACTGTAACTACCGACCGTAAGCTCCGTTCTACATAGTAAAATGAGCCGAGGGTGCGGATCTAGTGTAAGCGGAACGCGCGGAATGCAATCTTCCGAGGCGAAAAGTAATGTTCAGACCCCTGCTAAAATAAGCGAGCCCTTAGTATCTTTGAACGTTTCTGGCTTCAGAATGTATAGGTACAGAGGGGGGACGCATCGGAAGGCGACGGGTCGGGTAGGTAGTGTACTGACTACTAATTAACTAATTGTATTCAACGGAGGAGAGAGGCCTAACTTCTTATTTGTAGAAAATTATAGTTAAGCTAAACCTCCCGATATAGGGCCACCCGACGTGTCCCCCCTCTGTAGGTGAACAATGATACCCATAAATTGAGTTCCGAAGTTCCGAAGTTCCGAATATATGCTAAGAAATTTTATGACTGTCGGGCCGTTTCGCTGACCATTCAATGGCCAATCACGCTTGTCGGTCGCTCGCAACTTAGATTCATCGTACCATACCTCGTCCGTTTATGCAGTAAAACATTCGTCGCTGAAATAAAACCCGTGAAATTCTGGAGACTAGAAAGATCTAATTTGAAACCACACCCCCGCGAAAGCCAGCGGCGCAATTCCGCTGATTAAGAATTCAATATGGATGCGGGAGATGGGGAAGCTTGTAGGAAACGATCAGGAAGTATTTATATACCTCCATTCTTCATTAAGTATTCTACAAAGAGAACTGTTATTATTCTCGCTGCACCACAGAAAGTGATTCATTGCCTAATCTGAAAATGGATGCTGTTTACGGGTTACATTCAGCAGAATGGTCATCACCAGATGGACAAGCTCTTGCAGAGCCTGTTGGGCGATTCGAGGGGGAAATTCACAACCTTATAGTCTTTGGCACGATTCCAGAAGAGATAAACGGCACTTTTTACCGCATCATGATCGATCCAGCATTCCCCCTTTATCCTGGAAACCCACCAGTGGAAGGCGACGGGAACATATCTGCCTTCCGGATTCATCACGGTCGCGCCGATATGAAGATCAAGTATGTCGAGACTGAGCGTTACCTCCTTGAGAAGAAGGCAAACCAACGACTTTTTGGACTTTATCGAAACCCATTCACTCACCACCCGTGCGTACGAGCAGCAGTCGACTCCACCGCAAATACAAATCTCGTGTATTGGGCTGGCCATCTTTTGGCTCTGAAAGAAGCGGCGCTTCCGTACTCCGTTGATCCAGATAGTCTCGACACGCTTAAGTACGATCCATTTGGAGATCAAGTCAAATCGCAAACATTTACGGCTCACCCGAAGGTCGATCCATACACTGAAGAGCTTGTTGTGTACGGTTATGAAGCAAAAGGTTTGGCAACAAAGGACATCGTCCTGTACGCCTTGGACAAAGAGGGAAGAAAGCGAGACGAGCAATGGATTAAAGCTCCATGGTGCGCTTCAATTCACGACTGTGCCATTACAAAGAATTGGATCATCCTTCTTCTCTGGCCATACGAAGCTACTACCATCGATGAAATGAAAGGCGGGAGTCAGCACTGGGAGTGGAAGCAGGATCGCGGAGCCGCGTTCATCATTGTCCCTCGTAGGAAAGATACTCCACGCCCCCGTGGATGGGGTACTGAAGACTTCAAATATTATGAATGGGACAATGCTTTAACGCTTCATTCTGCTTCGGCTTGGGAGGAGACTGACAACAAACTCTATCTCGAATCCGTACGCGTCATGTATAATGTGTTTCCGTCGTGGGAGAAGAATCCAACCCGGCCGGATGGAGACTTAAAAGCCGACTTCGTACGATGGGAGTTTGACCTGAATCAGCCAAGTAACACCAGGGTTGCCGACCCGAAAGTGATTTTGGACCTTCCATCGGAGTTTCCCCGCATCGATGAACGGTTCATGTCTCGCAAGTACGAGCATATTTTTCTCCCGGTCATCCTTCCAAAATCCACGGGAAATTTCGTCCCCTTGGACCTAAACGCCCTCGCTCATTTGAATACAAAGACTGGACAGGTGGAGTATTTCGATCCAGGCGACAATTGCCACGTCGCTGAACCCATCTTCATCCCTCGTTCCAAGAAGGCAGAAGAGGGAGACGGATGGGTCATGGTGATGGTGGAAAGAAAGCCCACTCGCAGTAGCGAGTTGGTCGTCCTAGACACTCGAAGCTTCACCAAACCAAAGGCAGTTATTAAGCTCCCCTTTATGCTGGCACGCCAGATCCACGGAAACTGGGTGGACCAAGCTTCAGTTCCACATGCAATGGAGAGCCTAGTAAGAGGCACTAAAGATGTTCATGTAAGCGGAAGAGGTTTATTGAGCCCAGAGTAGCAGATTGATGGCAGCACTAGCCGCCTTCTCTGGCTAGAACGGACGTGAGGTAAACGAAAGAATGTCGGGCTGAGGAATCAGTGCTTTATCGATATCGATTGATTCCCTCATCATATAAAAATTTAAATAGTTTGCAGCTGTTGTGTTGGGTTCCTGCTGGAGAAAACGATTCAACTTGACATCTCTCATGTTTGCCATGCTTCTTATCCTCGTATCTTACCAAACGAACATGTTTCATAGCATGAATTGGAAACATCGTCTCCATTGCAACACTGCCCCTTTGGTTAGAAATAAACTAATTTTTGCATGCAAAAGAGGTCGATTCACTGGTACGGGCAATTCTTTTGCTCGATTGCTTATCAAGAGAAAACATTTG
>KZ805829.1:0-15025 GCA_003073855.1 Periconia macrospinosa
ATTTTTTTTAAGTAGTTTCTTTTTATATAATTAGTATATAATTGTAATAACTATCCGTGATAAATATTTACTTATTTTAATATATATTTATAGATTATTTATTATATTTAAATACTATACCTAGGGGTTAGGTATAGGTTAGGTTGGGGTCACGTGATCTATGGGTATAGGTTGGGTTGGGGTCACGTGACTTGTGGGTATAGGTTGGGTTGGGGCTGGGGTATTAGGTAAGCTAACCCAACCTATACCCATGGTCCGTGAGACCCCAACCCAACCTATACCCACAAGTCACGTGACCCCAACCCAACCTATACCCAACCCCTGGGTATAGTATACCCATTTGCCAGCCTAAGTAAGGGCGTCTTAGTAGTTTAGCTTATTTTATAGTAAGGCTAGCTTTAAAAGCTGTTAGTCTTAACTTTAACGTAGTTCTATTTTAAAAAGTAGCTAATATAGAGTAATTCTAATAAAAAAATAAGGTAGGGTACTTTAGATATAGTTTATAATTAGGAGGAGGTTACTCTAATTATCTTAGTAGTATAATATAAAAGGCTTTAGTCTCTAGTTAATATACTTATTTATAATTTCTATCTAGCTATTAGTCTTTTTATAATAGGCTATAGATAGCTTAATTTTTACGCCTATAATTTTACAAAATTCTAACTAAAAGCTAGAGATAAATTATAGACCTTTATTAGATATAATTATCTCTAGCGTATAGCTAAAGTAATATATCTACTAAATAAAAAAAAAAGGCTAAGCTGCGGGCGTTTATAGTTTTATAGTAAGAAATAGACACTACTTACTTAAATAAATAATTAATTATAATAAAAATCTAATTATAGCTAGCTTTATTTTTAAGGAATTTTTTAAAGTTTATATATAGGTGCTGTATAGGTCTTTTAAGAATAAAAAGAAAATATATTTTTTTAGTAATTTAGGTCTAGCGTAGCTTATACTTTTAGTAAAAGTAGTTATAGACATAGTATTTATAACTAGATTTTATACTTTTTTAATAGTACTTTTACGCAAAGAGCTAATACGTTTTATTATTACTAGGGTAAGTAGTTAATACTTATTTATAGACTTCTTTAATTAGGTAGGTTTATAGAGTCCCTTTAGAAAAAATATAGAGCTAATTCTAATATAAAAGAAGGCTATTTTCTATATAGTAGTTAGCTAGTAGTAAGGATTATTTTACTTTAAAAAAAGTATAATTTACGCGCAATAATTTTTTAATAAGTTTTAATAAGTTAAGTTTTATAGTATTAGGAAAGTTTAAATTAAATAATATAATACTTACTATATCTTTAATAAGTAGAATTTTCTACGTAAGTTTAGAGTTAATATAGGGGTTAATATAATAGGGAGGGAGTAAAACTTAAGTATAATTATTATTGCACACTTTTTAGGAGTAATTTAAGTTTTATTTATACTAACTAAGAATATTAGTACGCGTATTATTTTTCTTTAGCGTATAGGCTATTTAAAAATTAAATTTAGCTAAGGCCTTAGCCTAATAGGCTTATTTTATATTTAAAACTTTTATAGTTATAAAATACTTAAGCAAATAGTAGTTAGTATAGATATAAATAAGGTATAGAGTAGAAATAAAGTCTATACGCTATTTCGCGAAAGCTTAAACTATTATAAATAATTCTTTATTATAAATTTTTTAATTTAGCTCTAAACTAGATAAGGTTTTACTATAAAAAGCTATAAAGTACTATTTTCTATTAATATATTATTATAAAAAGACACCTATAATAATACTATTAGAGGCGTCTATCTCTACTTTTATAAGGAATTTAGGGTTAAAGTAGTAGAAAGAAGAAATTAATAATAAGGCCTATTTTAGGTCTTAAAAGGCTTATTCTACGTCTAGAGACTATTTAAAGAGGGTAGCTAGGCTTTATAATATAATAAGTAGCTTTACTATTTTTAAATAGTTAGGTATAAATTATTAATAGAATCTAGTAAAGCCTAGGAAGGATTTTACACCTATTATAGTAGTAGGTTGTTCCTAATTATAAAGTACTTCTACTTTTTTAAGGTTAACTTCTAAGCCTTAATCTATAAGTATATACTTTAGATAGTAAGTATAAGTTATACTAAATTTAGACTTATTAAAGTCTACTTATAAGCTTATATATTGCAACCTTTCTAATACTATACGTATATAGTAGTAGTAGGTTTTAGTATCTTTAAAGTAGATAAGGATATTATCTAAGTACGCGATATAGAATTTATTAAGATATTCTATTAGAATATTATTTATATATCGCTAATAGGTAGTAGGGCTATTATATAAACTAAAGGGTAAAACCTTATACTTATAAAAACTATATTAGGTGTAAAACATAGTATATTTCTTACTACTTAGGTCTATATAAATTTTATTAAACGCCGCATATATATTAAATTTTATAAAAAACTTTACTTTATTAGGTTACGCTAAAAGTTCGTCTATACGTAGAATTAGATAGGTATCTTTTTAAGTTAAGGCATTTAATTTTTAATAATCTATATAGATACGTAGCTTACTATTAGCCTTTTAAATATATAGTATAAAAAAAATAAAAGGGCTCTAACTTACTTTAATAAGACTATGCTAAAGCTAAGTCTAGATAAACTTTTTTATTACTTTAAGTTTCTTAAAGTTCTATTTATATAGTAGGCTATAGCTATTTAGAAGTAGTTTAGTTAATACTATTTTATAGTTATAGGGATAGTAGAGAGGAAAGTTAAACGTAAAAGTCTAATTAAAAACATTATAATAGTTATTATATTTTAAGGGTAGTCTACTTAGCTAGTCTAGTAAAAGCTCCTAAATGTAAAGCCTATAAAAAACTTTTAGAACTATGCTAGTAAAGAGACTACGTTTTTTTATACGCCTTTTAGAAATAAGTCTATTAAGTTTTAGAAAATTAGTTATAAAAAACTTATTCTTTAAATACTTTATAGTATAGTAGAAAGCGTTAGTAGAGATAATAGCTATATTTAAAGTACTATTAAAGGTGGTTTTACTTCTATATAGCACTTTTTAGGCCCTAGGTACGCTCCTAATTTATAGGCGGCGCAGCGCTACTCCTACCTAAAGTAGTTCCCTTTAATCTAGTCCTCTCTATAAAAAAAACTAGCTATCTCTATTCTATATTTAGTCTTTTTCTAATTTAGCCCTTTAAATTTAAAAAACTAGCTAGAGGGAAAAAAGGCCTTCCTTAGCTTAATATAAGAAAAGAAAAAAAGGTAGAAAAAAGGTAAAAGTTTATATATATAGATTTTAGCGCGCTAGGCCTAATTTAGTAGGGTATTAAGGCTGCGGTTATAAATAGGGAACGTTAAAAAATATTACTTTATAGAACTATAATACTAGTCTTACGTAGACGCTAGTAAGGAGCTATAAATATATCTATATATAGTTTTATCCTTTCTTCTTTTTTTTTTAGTTAATATTATTAAGGTAATAAGGGCGGGAGGCTACTTATAAGACTTTTAAGGAAAAATAGTAGAAGCTTAGGAATAGTAGTACTAAAAGGTATTTAGGGCCTTTTCTAGGTTAGAAAGACTTAGAAAAAAGTTATAAAAAAATAAAAAGTAGGTTAAAGTTAATAGGGGGCTAGCCCTTAAAAATAACAATAGGAAAATAGAATAGTAGTAGATTTATATTATCTATCTAAAAGTAGTCTAGTCCTAAACTAAGTAGGAGTAGATTTAGTTCTAGTAAGTTTCTTTCCCTTTTAGCTTTAGCTACCTATAAGGCGTTTTTTTAATAGACGTTCCTTTTAACGTTTTTTAACGTTAAAGGTTAGCGTAACTAAGTAAAAATTAAAAGGGAAAATTCTAGAACTAATAGGAACCTATTAGGCTATAAGATATAGTTATTTTTAGTATTAAGTTAGACTTAGAAACGCTTTATTTATTTTAGCCTAATAATTACGTCTTACGTACTAAAGTCAAAGATAATAAAAGGATAGTTTAAAATAGTATATTTATTAATACGTATATAGAGATAAATATAATAATACGTAGAATTAGTTATAGAATTCTAGAAACTATAAATAGTTATAGGTTAAGGAAGTTTCTAAATAAGAAATAAAAATTTCCTTAATAAGAAGTGTATAATTTTTAAATTTATAAAAAAAAAACTTTAAGCGCTAGTATTTAAAAAATAATTTAATTTAGTTTTAACGCTATTAAAAGAGAGTACGGAAGGGTATTAGAAATAAGGTCCTCCTATAAGATTTAACAAATCTATACTAGATATATTACACCTCTTTATGCCTAGGAAGGGAATTTTTTCTAAGCGTTTTTATTTCTTAATAGATTTAAATCTATATTAGTAAACTCTACAGCATCTTTAAAATCCTCTAGCTAGTTAGCTTTTATATTAATTTTATATACCTAAAAAAAAGGATAATTATAGGTAAAATAGCCCTACTTACTATAGTTATAGTAAGTATCTTTCTTCTTAAAATTTAATTTAGAAATATAGCTAGGCTAATAAGCTAGTAGTAGCGCTATAGTTACGCAGAATATAAGTTAATATAAAATAGATTTAGTAACTTATTTTATAGAAATTACTACTAGAGAATAATTTTTCTAGGTGCTATTTTTAGTATAAGAAGTTAAGGATAGCGCTTATTTACTACTACTTAGGACTGAAGTAGGGGCGTTCTAGCGCTCTATATTATATATAGTAAGGTAGTTTACTATTATATTAAAGTTTTTATTTTAAGTTATTTTAAACCCTAGGTTAGGTATACGTAAAGCTAGTATAAGCTTCTCCTATAAGTAGAAAAACTATTCTATTTTAACAACCTTACCCTTAACTATAGTAGATATAAACTAGGCCTTAAATAAAAGAAATATTTTTTCCTTTTATATTTATAACTTATAAAAGGCGGTTTAATTTTTAGCCTCTTTATTACTAGATACAAAGTATTTGCTAAAGAGCTTAATTATAGCTTCTACGTTTATAAATAGATTTAATTTAGAGTTATCTAAGTATTAAGGTTCTAAATAGTTTTACATAAGACCTTTTATATGTTTCTAGACTTTTACCTTTTAAGCATATTTAGTAGAAAAGTAATTAGAGTTAAGTTTAAGCCTATCTTAGATACTAGCCTTCTATTAATAAAAGGTTAGAGCTTTACTATTATTAAAAAACTTAATTTTTAAAGTCTTTTTTAAGCGCTTATATTAAAATAAACTCTAAGAATTAATAAATTTATTTTAAAATAGAGTTAGAACTTATATAGGTAGTAGTATAGAAATTCTTAGTTAAGCTACTTAGACCTAAGTAAAAGGTTAAGTTTATAGTTTAGTGCTTAGTAGAAGTAAATTAGGGGTAATACTTTACTATAGCAAAATATATCTAGTTAACTCTACTACTTATTATTAGAGTTTTATAATTTTTTATTTAGAGTCTATTACTATACTAGAGTTTTATACTAGTTACTAAAGTATAGGTAAAAGTAATAAAAGTAAGACTCTAGGGGGTTAGAGAGGGCAAGGAGGCTCTATTATAAGTTTATCTTCTAAATTATTTTTAGATCTAAATCCTTTAGTTATAAGGGGCCTAGTAGAAGCCTTTTTTATAGCTACCTATTTATAAAATAAATTTAGTAAGAGGTTTTAGGGTAGAAAAGCAACTATAAATAGTTTACTTATACTTTAGTTTTTTTTTCTACTAGCGTAAGTATTATAAAGGCTAACTATTACTAGTTAAAAAGTACTAGTAGGTTATTAGTAGTTACCTAGTTTCTACTTTAGCGCACGACGCGTTTTTTTTAAAGGTAATCTAACTTATATAAAAGGGAAGTTCTAAACCTAAAGGCTTTAGTTATTAAAAGTTCTAATAGTTTTTTTAACTTTATTATAAGTTTTAAAGTTATAGTAATTCTAAAATACACCTAGTATAGAGGGAAATTATTAAAGGTTAACTTCTTAATAATAAATAAAGGAGTAATATTTTAATGCTGTTACTAGCGTAAAAGAGTTTTATTTATAATATAATAACTTAGGGCTAGATTACCTCTAGTATAGCTATATTACTTATATAAATAAATTTATATAGTAAGATAACTAAGAAATAATCACAAAATAGCTCCTATAGGTTATTATATAAAAGATAAATAAAACTACCTAACTAGCTAAAAAATACAGATTAAATATATATAGAAAAGTTCCTTTTAGGCTAAGGGAATCTAAAACGTATCTACCTTAGATAAGAACTAGTAGTAATTTAAAGTACCTACTAGTACCGATAGGTACTTTAGCTTTTCTAGAGGATGCTGAGTAAGCCCGTGCAAGGGCTCTAATTAGGGTCTAAGTTGGCTGCGTGTACATGGCTGTTACAATATTAGTCTTTCTACTTCTAATAGTAAGAATAGCTTACCTATTTATTTTTACTATTATTTAGTTACTTATTATAGCTTTCCTATATAGGTTATTATTAATAAAGATAAAAATAATAATAAAAAAAATAAAAAAAATTACTCTACTCTAACCCCTTATTATAACTACTATTATTACTAGTAGTTTAACTTTTTTATTTTTCCTTTTTCTTTATTATAATACCTAGTTTAATAAGCTATTATAGCTCCCTTTTAAAGCGTTAGTTTAGTTTATTTTCCTTCTCTTCTTTTAGTTTTATTTAATAATTAGAAAGCTTTTTTTTTTATTTACTCTAGTAGCTAGTTTAATCTAATATTAACCTTTTTCTAGCTTTAATTAAATCCTTCTTTTTATCTTTAATTCCTTTTACTTATAACGCCTTTCTACTCTTCTCTAACCTTATTAACTATTCCTTAGTTAATTAATTTTTTTCTTTTCTTAATTAAAGAACCCTACTACTTTTTTAGATATTATCCTTTTTATTACTTCTTTTTAATTATAAGTTATTCTAGTTATCTATTTCTTATTTACTTTCTTCTAATTACTAATTATTTTTTTTCTCCCTATCTTTTATTATAATATTTTCTATATAAATATCTTTCTTAACTATTTTTAGTTTTTTTTTAAAAAATCTCTACTTCTTTATTAGGTGCTATTTAATAGAATCTTTTTAGTTAGTTTCTATAGATAGAGTAAGTAAATAATATTCTATTAAGCTTTTATAGCTAGTAGTAAGTCTTCTCTACTTTTATAATTTTATATAGGCCTTTTTATTAATCTATAAATTTTTAGAATACTAACTTATTAAACGCTTAAATTAAATCCTAAACTAGAACTAGGTTACTTTTTACTAATAACCTATTATACCTTTTTATAGAGTTCTATTTTTTAGCTGCTTTAAAGCGTAATTATTTAATTCTTTCTATAGCTTTTATAATTTTTTCTTCTCTTTATTTAAACTATTTTGCTCTTACTACTAAGAGATTAAAAGTTAATTAAACTTTAGATTAAAGTAGTATTTACTAACTTTTTATTATTAATTCTATTAGTATAATTAGTTATACGCCTATAATTAGTTCTACTAATAAATACTTAGTACTTTACCTAATTATTATTTAATTAACCTATAAAATAGTTTAAAGGTTATTTAGCTAGTCTTCTATTAACTTTACTAAAGCTATAATTAATAGTTAATAGCCTTTTTTAATTAATCTTTATACTTTTAAATTATAGCCTAATACTTATATATAGTAGATATAGTACTATTTTGCTATTACAGTAACTACTAATTTATTTTCTATTCTACTATTTATGCTTAGCCTTATAAATATACTCTACCTATATAAAACGTTTTTATAAAAGAATTAGGCTACTACTCTTATAAAAATCTTTTAAAGCACCTTTACTTTAGGCTAGCTAGTTAGGTACTTTTTTATAACTACTAGGTATTTATACCTTAGTTTACTTATTAGTATTTATATTATATTAATAGTCTATTATTTAAAAATTACCTTTAGTTTACTAATTAAAAGTATTTTTTCTATTTAGGTACCTTACTTCTATTAATATTTAGAGTAGAATTAAAAATTTTTTTTTATAATTTTAAACTAGTTTTCCTACTAGAACTAATACTATATTACTTCCTAGGTTCTTTAGATACCCTAATAGTATAGTAGGCTGTATACTTCCTAAATAAGTACTTATTAGACCTTTTAATTATTAATTAGTCTTTAAACTAACTAGTTTTTTATTAATTTTTTAAAAAGATATTAATCTTTTTTAAAAAAGGTACGTACTTTTTTAATTTACCCTTTTTTTAATTTACTTAATAGTCTATTTAGTTTTTTCTCTATATGTAGAAAAAGCACAATTTCTTTTAATACGTCTAAATATTTATTAGTAAAAATTTAATGCTCTTTTATTATAAATACCTTATTTTAGTATTTATCTAATATATAGTTAATAAATAGTTCTAGGTTTTTTTCTACTTTTTTTTAGCTAGGTCTATCTATTATGTTATAGGTATTTTAATAGGGCGTTAACTACTATATTTTTTTTTCTAGTATATATAATATTTTAAAGTCCTAGAAAAGTATTACTCCTAGCTACTAATTTATTACTAAGCTAGGTACTTTTATTAATAATTAATTAAGTTATAATATTAGAGTAGCCGCGTTAGTTTTAATTATAAATTAGGCCCTATAAAAATAAAGTGTAAACTTTTTAAAAGCCTATAGTACTACTTTATATTTAAGTTTTATTAAATACTATTTTAATTTAGTAGTAGACTAGAGCGTACTTTTAAATTAAACTAGGTATTTTTTTTTATTAATCCCTATTTATTTAAGCACTACTTTAGCTCCCTAACTATAGCTATTTATAATAAAGAATAAAGCTTTTCCTAATTTATAGTTAATTATTACTAAAGTAGAAGCACTAGTAACTATAGTTTTTAAAACCTTTATTACTAATTATTAATTAGGCCCCTAATTTTATTTATTACCTTTTTTTATTAGTTTATATAACAGCTTAGCCTTAAAAGTAAAAAATATTACCTATTATTAGTAGTAGGAATAGAGACTAATAAATATTTAGACTTTAGTTACATTCCTATATTTTAGCTATTTAAGTATCTATTTTACTTTTTCTTTAGTAGGCTATTATCTAAATAAATCTACTTTATATTTTATAATTTCTATTTAGGCTACCCCCTAAAATAATTTCTTACTAAATATTATAGCTTTAGCTAACTCTACGTTAGCTAATACTACATTAAGTTTTTAAATATATTTAAAAACGTATTTTTAAATACCTAGTAAAGCTTTTTTATTATTATATTCGTTATAACTACTACTAACTATAATATTATTAATAAATAGGGACGCGTTAGAAAAGTATTACTCTAGAATCTTTATAATTACTTTTATAAACGCCTAAACTATATTTATTACTTTTATTAGTATATTATACTACTAAACTAATTTAAAAAGAGTAAAAAAAGCTATAATATCTCTTAAATTAGGGTAAAGTAATATTTAATTATAGCCTAAAAATAGATTAAAAAAAAAGTAAATTACTCTACTTCTTAATTACTCTATAAAGTTATTAGTAAATAGTAGAAGGTTTACATTTCTTATAGTTACCGCATTAATATATTAAGTATTATTAATTAACTAATATCTACTTAACGCTCTACCTTTTTTTTTTACTAAAAACTAAAAGTTTTAATATTAGCTATTACACAGCTTAATTATCCCTTAATTAAGTTACTTTTAAACTATTTTAATAACTTTTAGTTCTAACTTTTTTAGCAGCTTATATTCTTATATTTACTAAGCTTTATATAGAATAGTTTAAATATAATATAAAAGTAAAATATTAAGGTAAATATAAGTTATTTCTAAGAAATCCTATACTATTACTACTTTCTAATAAAATATTAGTTTAATTATTAGTTACCTTTTAGTAGGAAGGAAATTTTCTCTAATTAGTATTTAAAAGAGATAACTTAGCGTTAGTTACGTACTCCTTAAAAAAGTAGTATATTATAGTTCTAAAAGGCCTATAAATAGATTAATTTCTATTTTTTAAATAACTAGAAGTTTTAATTAACGTTCTATCGCGCGTTTTCTTTAGTTACGTTATTTAAAGTCTATATTACTATTTTTTCTTAACTTATCTATTAGTTAGACTTTTTAAGCTATAGTTTTATATATTATAAATACTACTTTCTACTCTATCTAGTTACGCTTCTATAATAGTTAGTTATATACTTACTTAAAGTTTCTTTATTTTATTAGTATATTTATAAATTAGTATTTTTTTATTATTTACTATTTAGGGGCTATTAATTAATTAAATATTAGGTATACTATTCCTAAAAATATACCTATTACTTATTTTCTAATAGGACTAATTTAGTTTAGAATTATATTAATAACAAATTATACCCTAAAAAAAACACTATTTATAAGCTATCTTTACTTATAATCTAATACTCTATTTACTTATTAGTTTAAAACTATATATAAGCTTAGAAAGCTATAAGCTACGGGGATCCTAAAATAATAAGTTATTAGACTTTTTAGGTAATTTAAAAGTGCGTTAGAATTATTATTAAACTAATTTAAACTAGCATATAATAAATAGTCCCTACGTACTTATCTACTAACCTATTAGCTCTAACTATCTTAGCCTAATAATTAGTTAGTATTATAATCTAGTTAATATTTTTAATTAGGATATTTAATGCTTAGGCAGTACTATATTATATTATATTAAGCTCCACCCTAGTATTAATTAATACTTTATATTAGTTTTTAAGTATACTTAGGTAGTAGCTTAAGATATTTTTTTTTATTTAAATTAGTTTTAACGTTTAGCGTTAGTTTCTTTAATTAACTAATAGCTTTTTTTCTAGCTTTTTATTAACTCTTTTTTTAATATCTATAATAAAGTATTAATAATTATTTTTTATATATAATACTTTATTAGTTCTTAAGTATAGGCGTAGGTAAAGTTCTTATATTAGTTTTACACTAATTACCTCTAACTTTTCTTTAAAGTTAATTTTTTTTATTTTTTTTTATTATAAATATATTACTTAATTATATCCTAGTTACCCTTTTATTAGAGTCTACTTTTTTAAATAGTTTTCTAAGCGCTTATTATATTAGGCTTTAAAATAGTAAAGTTCCTATAGTAATTTTTTTAACCTCTTATTAGAAGAATACTATAAAAATTAATTAAGTTACAGGTACTTATAAGAGGGCTCTTAATTTACTAGTTATAAGCTTAAAGTCTTTCTTTTAATAGTTTATTAGACTTAGCTTTTCTTTCTTATCTTAGTTAGCCTTATCTACTATAGTTTTAAAAACTTTATCTATATTAATATTAGGTATTAGTACTACTAAGAAAAAGTCTCTAATTACTATCTATAATTATTCTTTAGAGAGAGCTTCTTTAAATAGCTATTTTTTTTTCCTTACCTATCTATTCCTTACTAATAGCCCTTTAGACTAGTTTCCTAATTACTAAATAGCTAAGAGGCTACCTTTAACGCCCTTTTAATTAATTATTAATTACGTTTACTTTTCTATTATAAAAGTTTAACTTACTCTATTTACCTAATTTTTTAAATAATAATTAGTAGAAGCGCATTACTCTTACTACTTTTTTTTATTCTAGCTCTAAATTTATAAAGCTATTTACTCTATATCTAACGTAAACTTATTCTAACTAATTACTAATAGCCCTTAGCTATACTAGTTTACTATAAACTTTTTATTTAGTAAAAGGTTACTCTAAATTCTTATTAGTTACGTTATAGTATTATTAAATTTTCTAAATAACTTATACTAAAAGCGCATTACTAACTAGTTAAAGTTACTTTTTTTTAAATATTAGATTATTACCTATAGAAAAACTATAGTAGTAGTTATAGTACTTTAACTTAATATTAAACTTTTTATAATACTACCTTTTTTTAAAGAGTTATTAATAATAGATATAGTCCCTTATACTATATTCTAATAGGCTATATATACTATAACTCTTTTTTATTTTATTTTTAATAGTTATTTAAATAAAGTTTTTATTAGTATTTAAGAGTAGAAGGTATAAACTTATATAGCTTTTATTTTTTTTTTTAATATAATTCTTATTTCTAATAAAGTATTAATAAGCGTAAGAATAATTACTAGGTAAAAAAAAGGCCTAAGCTATAACTAGATTATTCTTTTATTTATTAAACTCTAATATAGTTAAAGTTATTTTTTAAAAGCTTATAACTACCTTATTAAATTAGCTTTAAAATTTAATATTTAGTTAGGTTAATTACTAAGGCGTAGGTAATTATCTAAATTCCCTTTTTTCTTAATTAAGCGTTAGAACTAGAAAAATACCTCTAACTTTTATTTAGCCTATAATTTCTTATTAGGTAAGCTAGTTTACCTTTTCTATAACTTTAGGGTTAGTAGCTATAATAGCTTATTATTATTCTTTATAATCCTATAGGTACTAGTAAAGTTTATCTATTTTATATATTAATTAATTTTTACCTTTTAGCTAATAATCTATTAGTATTAAATATATTACTATATACTAGTTTTATATTAATAGGCCTTTAAAAAATAGATACCCTTAGTTAAAAATAGATATTTAAGATTACGTAATTACTTATTAGGTAAAAAGAATAAACTAATAGTAGTATATATTTAGAGTAAGTAGTCTCTAGTACATTTCTCTTAGTTAGAATTTAATATATAATTAGGTTAATTTCTACTACGTAGTATTAGTTAATAGGTATTTTTTTCTAAGTTTAACTTTAAAATCCTTTTAAAAGACTTCTTAGTTAAAGTATCTAGGTAAGTATTAGATATACTTTTAAGTAGTTTTTTTATAAAAGTAAAAAAGTAATATTTTTTTCTTTTTATTAGACTATTAGGCACTAGTTACTATAAAATTATAATTTTTAAGGAATTAGGTAATATTTTTCCTTTTAAAATATAGTGCTTAGTTATCTCTAGGCTTTAAAAAAAACCTAAACTAATTAGCTATTATAAGTTTATATAAATCCTATACTATAAGTAGGTAGTTCTTTACCTAATTGCGCTTTAAGGTAGAGGGCCTAGTAGCTTTTTTACTTTTTTTCTTTTTTCCTTTTAAAAAAAAGTCCGCGTAAAAATTAAAAAGTACTATATTTACTTTACTTTTATTAAAGTCTATTTTAATATTAGAGACTCCTAAGTAAGGTTTCCTAATATTCTATTACTTACTTTAATCTATTAGTTAATTACTAGAGCTATATTAAAAGCTAATTTCTTCTTAATTATTTAGTAAAAGGCTTATAAGTAAAACGTTTTAGGCTTATATACCTACGTCCTGCTTAGTATAATTTCTTATTAATTTATCTTTAGTAGATATTTTTATAAAATAGTTTTTAATAGTAAATTAGTTTAGTTATTTATTAGTACCCCCTTTTACTCTCTTTTTTATCCTTTTTTATAGTATCTTTCTCTATTTTTTTCTTTCTACTTTTTTTTAATAGTTTTTTAGTATACCTTTAGCTTATTAAAAAGGTTAGCGTCCTTTTTAACTATTTATTATTTTACTAGTTTCTTTTAATATAAAAATAGCTTATTTAACTATTATTACTTTGCCCTAATACTTTTTTACTTTTTTTAATTATCTAATAGTAGATTTTTTAAGGTTAACCTAGGTCCCCTTTATACACCTATTAATATTCCTATTTCTATTTTTTTTTTTTTTTAGTTACCTACTCTTAAATTAGGACTTTTCTTATATTTATAGCCTACTCTCTAATTAGGACTTTTTTTATTTACTTACTCTTAAATTAAGACTTTTCTTATATTTATAGCCTACTCTTTAATTAGGACTTTCTTTAGTTACCTACTCTTAAATTAAAACTTTTCTTCTATTATTTTTTTATTGGTATTTTTTTCTTTTTAACTTTTACTTACTCTTTTTTTTAATAAACTATTAAAGGGTCCTACTCTTATTACTAAAAATATTACGTATAGCCTACGTATAAGTGTTTTAACCTATAATTAATAGATAGAACTTTATAATTAATAATATATTAATTAAAAACCTATATATTCTTTCTATCTAATTACCTATTAAAGTGTTATAGTAGTAATAATACCTCCCCTACTTTCTTTCTTCTAACTATTTTATATTTACTCTATTCTCTATTAGTCTAACATTTCTTCGGCCCCTTACTATACTATAATACTTAGAAAGTTCTAAAAAGAACTTAGTAAAAAATACTTAGATTAATAAATATAATCTAAAATATAAAGAACTCTATAGAAATAGCTATTAATACTAATATAAAAACTAATAGCTAACTAAATATAGTAGATCTCTAAATAGTAATTTAAAAAATAAAATATAAATATATAAATTTTAATAGCGCCCTTTATTAAAAAATATAAAACTAGAAAAAAAAATACTAAAGTGTTTTATCTAATAATAACATTATTAAATACCTAGCTACCTACCTAAACCTAAAAAATATAATATACTTCTACTATTTTAAAGTACTTAGTATTATAGTTAGCTTATAAGTAGCTATAATTAATTAGAAATAGCTTACATAAGTACTATAAATAATAGTAATTAACTTATATTAACTAATTAAAATATAGAAAGTCTTAGAAACCTAAAGTTTCTTTTAAAAATACGTCTAAAAAGTATTAATAGTTAACTACTTAAAAAGCTATTAATTTCTACTAAAAACTAATAACGTAGGTCACAAGCGAGCTGATCACACAAGCGAGCTGATCACTCTGCCAAGCCCGCACCAGATTGCTCTACAAAACATGCGATATACTATAGGATTCAGACAAAATAGTATTCTACGACCCCTCTACATGATCTGTAGATGTATCCGCTACAGTTTTACAAGTTCGCGCGTTATGCCCAGTCTCACCGCATTGCCCACAGCGTCTTTGAGATGGCTCACCTAGTTCAGTGCGCCTACCTTTCTTTGCCTTCTTACCACCACTACGCGCCCCAAATTCTCGTAGAGAGGCTAATCGCTGTCCTTCTTCAGCTGTTAATACTCCTTGATCCTGAATACGCTTTCTTTTATGCGATTTAC
>KZ805834.1:0-14620 GCA_003073855.1 Periconia macrospinosa
CTGCTGCGTACCCTTTTTCGTCGCGATAGAGTGTTTCCCGCTCCAATTGCCGTCCGTGCGTTCCAGCAGAACTCCATTGCGATATAACCCTAACCCTAAGTGAACTGTGAACCCCACGCCTGAAAGTTTGCTATAAATCTCCGGAATATGATAGTTGCAATCAGAATGAGCAACTTTAGTATGCGGATGTATATTGTTAAGCTGCTCGTTCAAAGACTAATGCATATGGGCTAACGCGTACGTGTTGTTCCTCGATTCGCGTTACGCTAACCAAATACGGCGACTAACAGGCCTGATAGTTCACTTCATATCGGTCAGGGCTAACGCGTACGTGTTGTTCCTCGATTCGCGTTACGCTAACCAAATACGGCGACTAACAGGCCTGATAGTTCACTTCATATCGGTCAGGGCAGCTATTAGTTACTTAAGTGCGAGCTTAGGTGCAAACTTAGGCGCGGGACGTATACTAGGATAGTCGGCTTAGAGTGTCCAGATCGGGCTCCTCCTTATCACTAGTTCCGCATTAATTTTAGGGTTGCTTGCAGCTTAGGCTGGCTTAGAGTAGTCTATATTAGAGCTAGACAGGCGACATGCAGATAAATTTATTATCTTAAGGTAGCTGGTACTCTAATAACAGTGTAGGAATGCCTAGACAAATAATATCTAGTAGATTATTATATACAACCTCCCAGCTCTTTAATTAAGCAGTAGTATTAAGACGCCACTTCTACCCTTAGGGCGGCGTTTTTAGCGCTTAAAAGGTAAAAGCAAGCATCTACCTAACGGCGGTTAGGTGTAAGCAATTCGCGCCAGCCAAATCCGGGGCCTATCCTATAGTGGCTCCGACATCGCCCTTAAAGACGGATAGGAAGTAGTAGACCGTACTAGGATTATTAGGCACTTATAAAAAAATGTACGCCTCGCCGGTGCAAACGCAGCTATATTTAGACCTAATCTTTACTATATAAGAAAAGGCTTACGTAATAACGGCAGCAATAAGTTAATAGAAGCAGTCCTATAGAGTATTAACCTCGCGCCATTAAACAACGTCTTTAACTTCCATATTATATAGACCCTTATAAATATAACTTAGCGGGAGCTTATATAGTGCCTTATATTTAAGAATAAAGGCAGCAACGCAGTTCTCTCTATTTTAAGTGCTCGTGTTATAGACGCAGAACTAGTCTGCATAAGGACGGGAGGATTAAACAGTTCGTGTACGACTTAAGGCTAGCTCTGCGGGTTCTGCCTCTATTAACTATACCCTAGCCTTAGCATAGAGACGTAGTAACCGCCGTTGCGTCCCTAACAGCATTATTTACTCTACGCCTTCTACTAGTTATGCTTCCAGACTAAGGGTATTAGCATAATTCTTAAACTTTACGGAGCCCTAGAGTCTAAACTTTCGTCGCAATATTTAATTATTAGATAGCTACTTAATAATTAAAGATACGGGGTCTTTAATAGTAGAGCGCTAGAAGAGATTTAGATCTAACTTAGAACTTATTATCCGTTGTCTGACCGCTTCGCCAGATTTATCTAAGGTATATAGTAAAGTAAAATAGCGTTCTAAGACTAGATCACATTCTATAAAATTAGCCTAGATAGCCGCTTGTCGTACTAGGAAATTATGCTATACGCGGAGTCGCTTAGGCTAAAGTTTGTTATTCGCATTTACAGGGTCGCCCTGTATTAATAAGGTTGTATTAGTCTAGACAGAAAGGCCCTTATAAAGGTAGCTGTGACAGGTGTCAAGAAACTTAAAAAGGGTTATCTTACGAGTTTTCTCCTTAGCTACTTTACGTAAGCGCTGTTTTTCTTCGCGTAGGCGCTGCTCTTCTCGCTGCGCGCTCTCTACAACTATACGCCTATATTATTCCTTCCTCTACGCACTCTCTGTAACCTCCCGTTTATACTATTCCTTTTCGCGTCTGCGTTGTTCTTCCTTCTACGCTTGCTCCGCTATTTTACGCCTGCGTTATGCTTTAAGAAACAGCCTCTTATAATCAGGTAACTGTTCGGCTATAGCAGTAATAGTAGGACGTCTAGGTAGGTTCGTTAACGGTAGCTTCCTTAGTGTGTTTTAGAGCAATAGTAGATAGTAAACCGGAATATAAGTGCTAGCTAAAAGCCTTAAGCTAGATGCTGCTTATAATAGATACGAAGGTCATAGGAGACTAGACGCAACTACGCGCATCTTATTTGTTTTAGTTTTAGCTTAGCAGTAGTTAGAGCTCAGTCTATGCGTTGCCGTAGCGTAAGTAGCTCCAACGTTATTAGCAGCTATATCCGACACTTTATCCCTACAGTCTAAGAGTAGCATAACTATTCTATTTTTAGTAAGCGCTATCTAATTATTAGCGGAACCAGATTTAGGCTCTATCTCTAAGCGTAAATATATTATATAATAGAGTGTTAACACAGTTTCATTAGGAGGCAAAAGGTAAGGGTTTTAAATCCTAAACTGTACGATGAAACAATACGTTGAAAGGAATGTACTTTATTCTAATACATAGCCCTATCATTCTTAAGACTCCTCGTTCCTTTTACATCTATTATCGCCTAAACTGTAGAACGGCCCTATAGTAGGAAACCTAATTAACGGTCTTAGCTTAGAGGCAAAAAAGTCTGCTACGCTTTTCTACTGCAGCTAACAGCTTTCAGCGATACAAATACCTATTTACCCTAATTCTACATACGCACTAACTAATCGTGACCCCAGCAATGTTAATGCCTAACTTTTACAATGCACTAGGTTAAAGGACGTAGATTACAACATATATAAGTGGGCATATTTTATTCCACTAAATATTTATGATAAGAAAATGGCTAAGAGATTAACTAGTTACAACAGATCAAACATGCTAAAGAAATGTAGTCTACTAAAATAACTGCTATACTTAAGATTCCGACTAAATACTATTAATTATTGTCTAATTCATTATTAACATTAAGCGCCCACGAATTTATTTAAAGGGCTCTCTTCCTTTCTTTTTAGTTCCTCTCTATCCAATTACCTACCCTAGTAATAGCACAACGGGGTGAGTGCTTATTTGCTAGCAGAAAGGATATGATTTCAGCTAGGCTAAACTCTAATTCCAGTATCTTAGCCGCAAACTCCTGTGCTAGTTAATGCAACTCGCTATTCTATATAATGTAGTTTTTTTCTCTTTAGCTAATGCTACTCCTAGATTTATCGTAGTTGATATTATTTAACGGCTTAGAGCCATATATAAAGAAGAATAATTAGCTAATCATGTCTCTATCAGCTAACTAAAACTCAACTTTTATGTCTGCACGCCCAGAGCGAATAAGCGCCGGATCTAGGCTTTTAATGTAATTAGTAGTTATAATTAATACTTGTCCCTCTAATAAACCTATACCGTTAAGGATATTAAGGATAGTTAATAGTGAAACTTTATTGTCTGGCTTTTAAGGAGTCCTACCTAGACTAGCCTCCGTGTTAGCATCTTATTCTTGTGTTAGGCCAACTGCATTAATATCTTCTAGTAAGACAACGCACTGCTGTGGAAGATAGGTAAAAAAAGTTTTTAGGCTCTAGTTAGTAAGGCTAGGAATGCTAAGCACGTAGAGGTCTAAATTAAATTGCCCTGCAATAGAAATACTAAAGCTTAATTTTCCAGTTCCGGGTAGTTTATAGAAGAGATATCCTTATTGGTAAGGTAGACTACGTATACAGTACTATAATCTTGTCTAAGGATTAAGAAAGTCGGCCATATCATTAAGTAATATCTTTTTCGTTTCTTATTTAATAACTATAGTTGCTATGTCTCTCTTACTCCTTAATTTAGATAGTTTCTACGCATCCCCTTAATGCTTAAAGATATAGGTTTTGTTCTTAATAAGCCCCATATAGTAGCGGCGGCATTTACCAAAAAGCTCCCTTAAAATATTTGGATTGCGTCTAAAGTAAAATAGAGTAACTTCCTCTTTAGTAATACTAAACTATTTTTGGCTCTAATAGCGTATAAATATGAATAGTCTGCCGTTATGCTAGAAGAAAGAGCGACTATTGTATAGAGAGTAGTAAAGTGGCTTTTTATTAATAGATCTATTTATATCTACGAATAATTTGTGGTCGACTTTAACAAGGGAAGCGTATACCGATTAAGCAAATAGTTAGGAGCATACCTAGGAAATAAGCATCTCGTAAGCTTTATCGCGATAGGACACTTTAATCTTCAAAGCTGCAAATTTATTAGGAATTAATAACGGGGGATTTATAAAGATAGATGCACTAACTAAAGTAGGTTTTAAGTAATCCCCCTAAATATTCTAAAGCATATTTCCTAAATAGTAAGAGCAGTCTATAGATGCATAGCAGCCGTCTATAGAGGCTTAGTGTACTAAAAAGTAGTCCAATTAAGGAAGCTAGAGGCATGAAGCTAGGAAAGAGAAGGCCTAGGAGAGAGACGTGCTCGGGTAGAATTAATAAGGCTATGCTAAAACCTATTTGCATTAAGCAGTAGAATATAAAGGTGTATAAGTATTTAAAATCTGTTAAACCGTGAACTATTAAGATGCTGCGCTACAAGTACCTATTCTTATACTTCCTATACGGAACAACGCTTATATAAATATGCCTAAGACGTATTAAAGTGGCCCGCAAATGTAAAAAGGCTTGCAGATAATAACTCTATACTATTTAAACTATATTAAAGAGTTAGGTAAGATGTACATGCTTTATAGCCTTTACTAGTTTTACTTTAGTTTAGATTTGTGCTTTACGAACTACGTGCCCTAATTATAAAATAGAGTGTAGGGTAAGTTATACTATTTAATGTTTGGTAAACCCTAAGGTAGAGCTCTAGGAAAAAGATAAATAATAGGAGCAATTGGTACTTCCTGTAACGGAACCGAAGCAGTAGTGGGGGATCTTGTGTAATAGTAGGTGTCTCGTCGCTAGGTCGCCGCGGCTGTTATACGCAGACACCGTAAGGCTAAAATAGATATCCGCATTTAGGTTTAGGATAGGATGCGCCCAGGGATGCTAGTTAATGCCGTTCCAGGCAAACGCCAGGCTGCTAGGGAAGCAGCAGACGCTGTCTATGTTAAACCTCACCTTAGTAGTACGTCCGAGCGCTGGTAGTGTTCCTAGTAAAGTCTATCCGCCTCTATATACTTCTTATAGTGCAGCCTTAGAAGTTCCGTAGCTGCTTAGCGAGTCTATAGGCGGTTTATTTAGTAGGTGGCGTTAGCGGACTGCTTATTCTAGGTGTTAATTGCGCCGACGATGCTGCTTAGGTAACGCCTAAGCTTAGTACATTACTAGGGCGGGTAAAAGGTAAGGGTAATGTAGTGGTTAGTAGAGGAGTGTTGTTATTGTTAGACGGCTATAGCAGGCAAGGTATACTATAATTAGATAGTGGTGCTATTAGTGGAGGCGCGCTATAGCTAGAAGATAGTTGCGCTAGTTGTAAGGTATTGCTGTTCTTAGACAGTTGTCTAGATACAGGTTTAACCTAAGATAGGAGGGTGTTGCGCTGGGTTAGGAAGGCTTTGCGTTAGCCGCTTAACTAGGCTAAAGAGACACTGCGCTAGCTAGGCGTTCGCGGGCTGTTTAAAGCCTCTACTAGAGCGTTAGTAGGTTTTGCTAAAAAGAATATTAATGTGTAGCTAACACTGCGAGCGCTTGCGATACGGGCCTCCCCTACAGTAACCAGCTCCTTAGTAATAGCTATAATAGGCGATCGCTATAGATAGCAATTTTCTATAACGTAACTCTAGATAGCTGTACCGTTGGTACTTATATTGTCTAGTTCTATTAGCCTTTCTACGTTCCCTAAAAGCTTAATATCCTTTAGAGCACTACTGCCTTTTTTAGGATAGTGGCTTTTTGCGTAGCTAGTAAGAGACCTATTTAGTTTAAGTATGTTAACTAATGATCTGCTCTGGTCATCAGTGCAAACATTATCTTATATTTATATGTTTATTTATAATAATTATAAATAATTCAATTAGCAATCTAGCAGAGAAAATCCTAACATAGCGTGCACTTCTTCCACGTTTGTTCTTTAAGCAAATGCTTAGCTTAATTAGGGTATACTACGCCCTTAGTCTTAATATACTTTGTTAACTCTAATGTAAGACTAAATAAATTTCCTTTTTTTCCCTGTAACTTGGCTGGCTCATCTTTAGCTCCCTTCTTATCCTTTATCGTCGCTGCTCCCCAGCTATCATCTTCCTAGTTAGCCGCCTTATTCTCTTTTACAGTTGGTTCAGGCTTAAGTAGAGGGGGAGGTGGCATAAGAGTAGATCCTTTTTTCCCTTTCTTAGTGTTCTTGTTAATGTTAAAGAAAGTGCTGTCCTATAGATTATCTTTGTTAGGCTTTTAAACCAGAGCTGTAGGTACTGCTTTAGTAACGTCCATAGGTATATTCTTTAAACACTTTTTAGACTTATTTTTGCTCCAAGATACTGCGGCCTATTCGTCTTTATCTTTAGCTTTAGGCTCTTCTACTTTATTAGATGCCTAAACAAAAGTACACTTAATAACAGGCTTAGGCTCAGGTTCAAGTTTAGGATTAGGTTCTGGCGCTGGCGGATCTGGTTCCACTAGTTCATTAGCTATAGACGGTTCTAGATAGTTTGCTGCACTCTCAGGAAAGTCCTATAATAACTTAGCAAACGTTTTTAGTTTAGGCTTCTTAGTCTTCCGTAGAGAAATACCCCAGGCGCTTCCCTAGCTACTACTAGTCTCTTCTTTTAACGTTGTCTTCTTAAGCTCTGCGAGGAGGTTAGAGACCGGGACATCTTTAATAAGATCTAGCAGATCCTTGTTAGGAACAGGTAGGGCGGGCGTAAGCTCTTCTTCTAAAACCGCTTTTTCTTTCTTTTTTTTTACCTTTTTAGATCTAGCAGACGTCTTTTTCTCCAAAGCTAAATAAGCTGTTTTAGCCTCTTCTACTTCCTTAGCTTCGCGTTCTGTACGCTCTGCCTCTTCCCACTTGTTCTTTTCGCAAGCATCGCGCTCCTTTCTCTACTTAGGGGTCTCCTTTTTAGTCTTAGATAATCTAAAAATTAACACCTAGCTAGAACTCTTCTTAGCCTTCTTCTTCGCGGCTGCCGCTTCTTCTACTTCTAATCTTTCTTTCTCTACAGCTTATTCTGCTTTAATTCTTTCCCTTTTAGTAGTCTCCTCCGCTTCCTTAGTTTTATAATCTAACTAAGCTTATTCTTCTTTTTTTTCTTTTTCTTTCTTTTTAGCTTCCTTAGCTAAACGCTCCTTCTCCTCCTTTTCTTTCTTCTCCCTAGCTTTCTTCTTTCTAGAAGTCTCCTTTTTAGGTAGTTTTAACGGTTTTTCCTCTTTCTTTAGTGGGGGATTAAAGGATATAAAATTATCTAAAGCATCTTTAGACTTTAAGGTGGAGTCTTCTATAGTAGTCTTACTTAGTTTGCCACCGTTATCTTTTTTCTTCTTTTTAGAGGTCGTAGTAAAGCCCTACATATCGTCCTCCTTATTTTCTTCCTTAGCTAGAACTGCTTTAATCTCCTTAAGAGCTGGCATTGTAACATCCCTAAAAAGGTTAATGTTCTCGTTAAGACCCGCAGTGCCTTTTTTCCCCTTCTTAGTTTTCTTACTAATGTTAAAGGACGCACTACCCTACAGATCATCTTTGTTAGGTTTCTAGACGGGGGCGGACGTCGTATCTTCTATGACATCTACAGGCGTGTCCTTAGAACTCTTTTTAGTCTTCTTCTTACTCCATAATAGTGCACCCCAATTATTATCTTTCTCTACTTTTAGCTCCTCTACACTATCTAGTTCTTAAACAGGGACATCTTTAATAAGGGGCTCAATCTCTAAGGTTTTACCATTCTTTTTCTTCTTACTACCTCTAAATATCAAGCTGAAACCCTAGTCACCACCATCGTTCTTTTCTTCCTTCTTCGTCTCTTAGACGGGTTCTAGTTCTAGTTTAGGTTCAGGTTCAGGGTCGAAAACAACGGGAGGTAGGGGTAGAGGTGGAGTTGGCTCTTTAACGAGCCCTTTATTGCCCTTCTTCTTCTTAGACAATGTTATCGTTAAGGCCTAGTTGCTACCCCAATTATCTTTTTAGGTCTCTTCTACGACTAGTTCAGGCGGTGGCAGCTCTACGACTAGTTCAGGTTTAGAGTCGGGCACAACAACCGCGCCCTCCTTCCCTTTTTTACCCTTCTTCGTAACCGTAGTAGCTCCCCAGCCGCCATTACCCTAGTTATCAGCCTTCTTTTCCTTAACCACTACTAGTTCCGGTTCCGGTTCTAGTAGAGGAGGAGGAGGGGGAGGGGGAGGGGGAGGCGTAGGCTCTTCTTTGCCTTTTTTGCCCTTCTTTTTCTTTCCTAACGTGGTAGCAGCCCCCCACCTATCTCCCTAGCCATCGTCTTGCTTTAGTGCTGCTGCTGCTACTACCGCCGTCGCTGCCGCCGCAGCTTCCTCTTTTTCCTTCTTTATACGCTCTGCTTCCTCCTCTTCCTCCTTTTTCTTACGCTCAGCCTCTTCCTCTTCCTCCTTCTTCTTACGCTCAGCCTCTTCTTCCTTTTCCCACTTCTTTCATTCTTCCTCTTCCTTTGCCTTCGCCTTAGCCTCCTTTTTCATTTTCTACTCCAACTTCTTTTAAGATTTACTAAGACCTTTAAAAGGATTAAAAGGAGGTTCTTCCACGACCGGCTTAGGGGCAGGCTCTAGTTCCAGTTCCAGTTTAGGAGGAGAAGGTAGTAGCAGTTCTTCAACGACGGGTGGCGGTTCGTCTTTCGCACCCTTCTTCCCTTTCTTTTTCTTAGTATTAACAGTCGTAAAGGAACCCCAGTCATCGGCAGGAGGAGCTAGATCAGGGGCAGGTGGTTCTTCAACTATTAGCTCTTCTTTAATTTCTTCAGCATTATTCTTACCCTTCTTCTTCTTCTTACCTACTATAGCAGATCCCTATCCCTAAGCATCATCTTCTTTTACAGGTTCTAGGTCGGGTGCTGCAACTAGTTCTAGAGCAGGTTCTAGGTCCGGTGTTTCCTCAAGAAGAGCGCCCTTTTTGCCCTTTTTCTTCTTATCTTTAGCATTGCTAAACAAAAAGAACCAGGGATTATCCTCCTTTAGTTTCTTAAGTTCCTATAAAAGATCTAGTACTAAATCCTCAAGCAACGCTCCCGAACCTTTCTTTTTTCCCTTCTTGCCTTTGTTGCCAAAGCTAAATCCTTAGCTATTATCCTCCTCCGCTGCGGGCTTATTTTCAGCTGCTAGTAGAAAAGCAGTTCCAGCATTAAATGCATCAAAGTTAAAATCAAACCCATCTTTATCCTTCTTCTTCTAATTAGTTAAGTTCCAGGGGTTATTATCCTTCTTATTATTGCCCTTCGAAGTCTTGTCCAATCCCTAGGTGTTTCCTTTAGCTCTAGATCCCCACCCTAACCTCCAACTGCTAGCTATACTTCTAAGCCCGAAACTATTTGCTTTTCTACCGCTAATGTCGCCAAAATACATATTAATCTCAGGTACACTACCGGTATCGTTAAGATTAAACTTATTAAATATTATAGGTGGGTCTGCTAGAGGCGGAGCTGCGGGTTCGGCATTCTTTAAAGAGTTAGCGCATTACAACGTATAATTAAGCAACTAAGATTACTAACCTTCCCCTTTTTACCACCTTTCCCCTTTTTACTACCCTTCTTCTTCTTAGACAACCCTATAGCCGTAAATGTTCCCTAGTTATTATTATTATTTGTATTATCAGCCTAGCTAAGATCTCCGCCGCCGGTAGTTGCAGTTACGGCAGCCGCTTCCTCCTCCTCCTTTCTTTTACGCTTAGCTTCTTCCTTTTCTTCCTTCCGTTTCTTCTTAGCTTCTTCCTCCTCTTCTTTCTTTATCTTTTTACCCTTTTTTTTCTTACCGCTAGCTATGCCCTAAGCATTACCCTAAACTAAGGACTGTATAGATAAGTTTGTTCCAGGTTCGCTAGAACGCATTTTAACATTCTGTTTAGCGGCAATAAACGCTTTACTAGAGGCCTCTTAAACGGACGCTTTACTAGAGGCCTCTTAAACGGACGCTTTACTAGAGGCCTCTTAAATGGACGCTTTACTAGAGGCCTCTTAAACGGATACTTTACTAGAAGCCTCTTAAATAGAGGCTTTCTTAATAGGGGCTTTTTTAATAGAAGCTTCTTTAGTAGGATAGTCTTTAGGAGGATAGGTTTTAGCAGGAAAGTTTTTAGTAAAATAAGATTCAATAAGACAGACTTTAGTAAGAGAGGGTTTAGTAGGATAGTCTTTAAAAGCAGCTTCTTTTGCCGCTAGTTCTTTAATAGGTACGTCTTAAGCGTTAGTAATATACTTGTCTAAAATCTCCGGGACGGACTCCTTCTCTGTGCTGAGTATATATAAGAACTTATTACTATAAACGTCTACTACGCATCTTACTATAACTTTAATTAGAGCGACACCATTAATGTAGTTAAATAAGTTATTCCTTACAAATGCTGTGTAATTTTCCTTAAACGCGACTTTAGCTTTCCTGCTTAAGTAATTATAGAACTAGGTAGTATTTTTTAGAAAGTTTAAGAAGTCTTCCTTAATAGCTTAAATAATATTAAATATGTTTATCTCAGCGCTGAAATGTTTAATTTTCTGCCTTGCTAGCTGCTAAAAACTATAAAGCTTATATATTTTAGCTGTAATGTAGGCCAAAACAGCTCTTTTAAATTTAGTACAAACACTCTTAGCTAGAGAGGTATCTATATTGTTAAGCGTTTAGTAAGTACTAGTGTATAGGTAGTAAACTAGTATATAGCTAGTGCTTTCATCTATATTAGGTAAACATATATTTCGCTTACAGGAGCGGAAAGATGCAGTCTATACTAGGTTTTCTAAGAGTTGCTGCAGGACGTAGTACTCTCTACGTTCAGGGCCAATATAAAGAGTAACGGGAGAGCTTATATAAGGACTGTAGATTATACTTAGTTAGCTGTACGGTGCGAAATTAAAAAGGAAGTAGTATCTAACGATGTTTTAGGCCGCTGGGCCGTGTATTAAGGGGGCGGAGCTAACGCTATAAAGGGCTCTTCTAATAGAGGCTCCAGCTTAGACACTAGGTACTAGTTTTCAATATTCTTTCTTAAGTCTTTCTTTTTAGGTATTTTTAGCATTAATATTAAGACTTATTAAAACTTAAGAAAGCAGTCTCTATATAAACGTTGGCATAGTTTAGAGTATATACTAATTAAGCTACGTTACATACTATAGCTTACCCTGCCTAATAGAAGCTACTTAGCGCTTACTACGTTAAGTAAAGGAATATTAAGTGTGTTAACTCCGTGCGTTCTAGAGCGAGATGTTGCAAAATAGCATATAAAAAAAAGCTGTCCTTTTCTAATAATAATAGCTGTTCTACTAGCTACGTTTAGCTCGCCGCTTTATACAAACAATGTATTACTAATTATGCTGCGTAACTTCTTTGCTCTATTGCTTAGTAGAGGCTGACTTAGTAGTGCTTATCCTTGCACGACTAATAGGATAATATATAGAAAGTTAATACGTATAGATTAAATTAATAGCAACCATTCTATGCGTATAGTCGAGGGTTATTTACGTAATAATTACCGTAATATGCAAGATGCATATACCACGGGGCTGTTACTAGGCGGTATTCTAAAGTACCGCCGGCATCTAGACGAAGACTTTTAAGTAAGCACGATACGCAATAGTATTGCTATATATCTTAGACGTAAATACAATTATTACTTACATGTCTTTCGTCTGTGCGCATTAAGCCATTACCGTTATACTACAGCTTAGCGTAATATAGCTGTATGTAGATATCCACTATTATGGTTTTCCACGCCGTGGTTTTCCATCAGCATAGAAATCTATAGCTTAGAATATGCTTATTCAGTATTTGTTCCTTGTACGTACTCTACAGATAATGCGTTCGTGTGCAAATCAGCGCTCTATAAAAAATAATTTTCACTAGTAATAAGTACTATTAGCGGTAGCACTATTAACATCTCTACTATACAGCGTTACTTCTATTATTAAAGTTTACGATACTACAGCTACGTGTGGCGCTTATGTAATACAAATGTGGTTTAAGCCATATAAGGAAAATAGAGCGCTAATGTTTTTGTTAATAGGAGCGTTACCGTTACTAGTAGCTTAGATCCCGTAGTTATAGATTTTAGCGCGATAGTGTAGGGGTAGTTGCGGAGTCTATCCGCAACTAGTATAAAATAGGGCAAAAAGGGTTAGTGCTAGTACTCTAACCTATCGGTTCACTGCTATATAGGTTTAGTTTTAGAAGGAGGGGCATTCCCGTTTAGCATACCTAAGTAGGAATAACGCACTTATATTACATATTATTAGTAATAGGTTAAGGTAGTAAAGGTAATAAAACGTAAAGTGTACGTAATAGATTAAACGCGTAGTAGTAAGTATTCTATCCCGCACTAAGTAACAAAGGTACGTAATTAGCTAGTAAATAGCATAAGGGCTAATGCCATTCAAGCATATATCTTAGGACTTATAATAACTTAGACACAACAATTAACACATTTTCTACCTACTTTTATTAGATTTCTGTAGTGCAAACATCAACCAGCTTATACAACTATTAACTAACTTTTACATAACTCTTACCCTCAAATCTGACACAGGTAGATTAGCTAGTGTATAGCCTCGCTATAGGGAGATTAGCTAGTATATAGCCTCGCTGCAGGCAGATTAGCTAGTACATAGCCTTACTACAGGTAGATTAGCTAGTATATAGCCTCGCTGCAGGCAGATTACTAATACTAATATATAGCCTCTATAGGGGCTAATTAGTCGCTAGATTAAGAGCAGCCTTAGTTTAAAGTTTAAAGCCTATGTCTACTAAAGGCTAAAAAAGGGAACATAAATTTTAGTGTAAAGATGGAGCTAATTAAGAACAGTGCTAATACTAGGAAGACTAATAGTAATAACTAAGAATTATATAAGGTGGTTAGGAGTAGGAGCGAAGCTATCATCTAACTACTAATCAAGAAGGGCGCTAATGTTAACACAATAGATAAGGATAGACAGACACCGCTATTATTAGTAGTAGTAGGCGGACGTAAAGCAATAGTTAAGCTGCTTCTTAAAACTAGCAACGTTAACGTTAACGCGAAAGATAGAGGCAGACAAACACCGCTATTATTAGTAGTAGCAGGCAGACGCAAGGCGATAGTTAAGCTGCTTTTTAACACTAGTAAAGTTAGCATTAACACAAGAGACAGAGACAGACAGACACTACTATTATTAGTAGTAGTAGGCGGACGCAAGGCGATAGTTAAGCTACTTCTTAACACTAGCAAAGTTAGTATCAACACAGGAAATAGAGATGGATAGATACTACTATTATTAGTAGTAGTAGGCAGACGCAAGGCGATAGTTAAGCTGCTTCTTAACATAGGTAAGGTTAATATTAATACAAATAATAATAGCGGTAACACAGTACTACACAAGGCAGCTTAGATAGGGAGTAAGACTATTACTAGGCTGCTAATAGAGAAGGGCGCCGATATTAATATAAGAGACGGGGATAGATAGACACCGCTGTTTTTAGTAGTAGCAGGCGGACGTAAGGCGGTAGTTAAGCTGCTTCTTAATACAGGTAAGGTTAATATTAATACGAATAACAACAGCAGTAACACAGTACTACACAAGGCAGCTTAGAGCGGAAGTAAAACTATTGTCCAGCTACTAATTAAGAAGGGCGCTAATATTAACGCGAATAATAACGGCGGTAACACAGTACTACACGAGGCAGCTTAAATAGGGAGTAAGGCTATCACTAGGCTAATAATAGAAAAGGGCGCCAATGTTAACACAAGAGACAGGGACAGACAGACACCGCTATTTTTAGTAGTAGCAGGCGGACGCGAGGCGGTAGTTAAGCTGCTTCTTAATATAGGCAAGGTTAATATTAATACAAATAATAACGGCGGTAACATAGTACTATACGAGGCAGCTTAAAGCGGAAGTAAAACTATTATTTAGCTGCTAATTAAGAAAGGCGCTAATGTTAACGCGAATAATAATAGCAGTAACACAGTACTACATAAGGTAGCTTGGATAGGGAGTAAGGCTATTACTAGGCTAATAATAGAGAAAGGCGCCGATATCAACATAAGAGACAGGGATAGATAGACACCGCTGTTTTTAGCAGTAGTAGGCGGACGCGAGGCGGTAGTTAAGCTGCTTCTTAACACAGGCAAGGTTAACATTAATATAAATAACAACGGCGGTAACACAGTACTATATAAGGCAGCTTGGAGCGGAAGTAAAACTATCGTCCAGCTACTAATTAAGAAGGGCTGTTGGTAGGGCTGTAGCACTAGTGCTGAAAGGAAATAACGATAACTATGAATGCATTCTGTTCGATGATGGTTTGATCTTTTTTTCTCTATCTAGGAGAGGGGAGAACTATTTGAAGGGGACTCAGGGGTCCTGGTCTGAGCGCTGCTCAGACGCCGCGATCCGTGCGCCTGATCGCGTGACCGAGATATCGACGATACCTGTGATCCGACACTGGAAGTCTTTTCTTTCTTTCTGGATAGCTAGTAACTCTGCGTGTATCGGTAGTGACTGTGTGTGTGTCGAAAGTGACTGTGTG
>KZ805835.1:0-14619 GCA_003073855.1 Periconia macrospinosa
CCAGGCCCCCCAAGTTGGGTCAAGGGCAAGATTCCAGAGATTAAGGAACCCAAGCGGCCGCGAGGACGCCCGCGACGTACTGTTCACGGCCTAAGACGAGTTTCCTTTGCCCCATTACAGCACATCCGTGTATTTTAACGTTACTATCAACTTTGAGGCTGTTCGAGGACGAACAGCGGCATAGGGAGGGGGTACTGTCACGGCACCAACCTGGCCTGGTCGGGTGTGACCACGTGACCTGGCGTACCCTGGCGCAGATCCCCATTCATGTACTTAGCGACCTCGCGTCTTCCGTAGTCTCCTTCCTCACGGCACAACATAGTATGTTCGCTAGACTATCCTGAGACAGCCCCGTGACAATATCTACTTACTTTTTTTTTCTTTTTCCTACTATAATATCTTAATTAGTATACTAGACTAAAATATAATACTTAATCTATATACTAATTCTTCTAATACTCTCTACCTAAGTATTTCTTCTATTTTATATATAGAAAAAAAAAAATATTAAAAAAAATTTATTCTCCCCTCTACCTAGTAGTTAGAGAAGAATTATAAGAAATTCTTACTATCCTTATATATAATACTTTAAAAATTTTAAAAAATATATAAAATTAAACTAATAAAAAAAATAGGTATAGTATAGCTTTATAGGTTATTCTCTCTAGAATAAACTATTATTATATTTTACTAGTTTTTCTAAGGAATAACTATTTAAATATTATAGTTTTATAGAGCTATAGGGTCTACTTTTTAATAGGTTAGTTTAGGTAGCTAAACTACTTCTAATACTTCTTAAATTAGTTAGTTCTAGATATTTTTTTTTCTAGTTCTTTTTTTAATAAGTTTTCTAATTCTATTTTTTAACCTAGCTATTACTTTTTAGCCTTATCTTTCTAAATAATATCTTTTACTATATACTAAATAAACTTCTAAAGTTTATAGCTAAGAGTAGTATATTTAAATATAGTACTATTTAGGTCTACTAGCTAATAGTAGTTTTTTTTATTATTTACTTTAAATATATAGTATAGATAACTACCTATTTTTAAACTTTCTATTTCTTAATATATTAACTTCTTAACTAGAGTTCTATAGAAGTACTATATTTTTTAGCTTAAACCTATTATAGTATATCTCTTTAGTAGTATTTTAATATTTTTTTTTTTAACTTCTAAAGCGTTTAATTTTTATAACTACCTTTTTTAAGTTATAATTTTATAAGTTTAGCTATATAGTATAGTAATAAATAAGATTTTATTAACTTTAAATAGTATTTTATAAAATTATCTATTAGGTAGAAACTACTAATTTAATTAGTAGTACTAGGTTTTATCCTATAACTATTTTAATTAGAAAGTACCTAGTAAATTTATAAATTAATATATAGTTAGTAAGTAATACTATTAGTAAGTTATCTACTTAGAATCTTTCTATTACTTTAAGTATATATATAATAAGTTTATAGCTGCCTTTTATAAATTCTATTTCTTATAGATTAAACTTTAATACTTATACTTACTAAATTTTATATAGCTTAGCTAAGTTAATAATAATATCTTTATTTTTAAAACCTTTATTTATACTAATTTATTCTACTATATCTTATTAGTATATAAAGTACTTATATATAAATTTTACTATAGATTCTAAGTTAGCTTTTACTAGTATAATACTTTCTACCTATCTATAAAGTTTTTTTCTTATAAGGGCTAAGTAATTCTATTTTTTACTTACTAGTATATATATAATATTAATATATACTACTTACTTATAAGGAATAGTAGATAGGTATATAATAGGCGTTATAATATAGAGTATATATAAAGTAACTAATAGTAATATATAGAGATAAACTCTTATAGAGTTCGTAGGTATAGAGGGGGGTATTAAATATATACTTTCTAAGCACGTAAGGAGCACGTACTAGGTCTTTTCTAAAAGGGTACTAAGGTAGAGGCCTAAATATTTATAATAATTATCTTCTCTTTTCTAGGGGCTTATTTTAAGGTCCTAGTTATAAAGTAGCTCTTAATAGTGCTCTACCTATAGTGTAGCACCTAGCTAACTTATAAAAATAAAACGTGTCTTATTTTAAATTTTAAAGCTTTAGCTATTTTTTATAATATTTATATAGCTAGCGTAATATAGAAAAGGGGCTAGAGACAGCCTATAAGGTACTTAGGACTAGTCCTTTAGCCTACCTAGGCTACTTTTAGCTAACCTTTATAGTAGTCTAGCTACTTTAAGTTTTTAACTTCTATATTTATAGTTTTTATAATTTCTATATTATTTAAAGTATTTTTTAGACGTCTCCCTAGCTTATAAAATCTATAATATATATATTACTTAGGGTATTCTTCTAACGTATCTCTAGCTTATAAAATTATTTACCTCTAGCTTTATAGGCACTGTAAAGTACTTAAGAACCTTTTAATAAGTGTCTAAAGCTTTTTATAACTATTCTAAGTTTTTTAATATTATAGCTATCTTACTTATAAAGTACTACTTAGACTTATTTTTTTAATAGTATTTATTTATTAATTTTTTACTAATAAAGACTACTTTACTAATAGGGTTTTTCTAGAGTTTCCTTACTACCTATCTATAAAGTCTTTAGTAATAATAGTTTTAGAGGTAGATAGATAAGGTATTATTTTGTTTTTTTTTAAAGTTAGTATACTAATAAAATTTATAGGTTATATATACTTTTATTACGTCTTTTTTAGGTACCTATATAATATTTTTTTAAAGTAATTTATAAATAAAGGATTCTTTATAATTAAGCTTATAAATAGAAGTAGATTAGCTTTATAGGTTTTATAATACCTATACGCATAACTCTTTAGACATAGTTAGTTTAAAAAGTAATACCTCTAGAGGTTAATAAAGTAATAGCTTTATTATACCTAAATTAAAAAGCGTATAGAGCTACTTAGGTAAAAGGTTATTATATTTAGGTAGGATATAAGTAGACACGCTTTTAACACTCTATACTCTATTTCTTATACTAACTTTTTTTATATACCTACTTATAATATCTTTAAAATTAACTTTATTTTCTACCTTTATTATAATTCCTATTAAATAAATTTCTAATAAACTTTTTTATAAGTTTATTTACGCTCTTCCTAAAACTTTTTAAGCTTAGCCTAAACTAGTAAAGTATTAATATATAACTTATTTTTCTACTTTTATAAAGAAGGTAAATAAGTAAAATAATAACTAGCTACTTATAGCTATCTAATCTTATAACTATAAGCACTAGTTACTTTTTAGTATTTATAAGATATATTATAAGAGGTAGTATACCTACGTTCTAGTATATTTTTATAGCTACTTTAAGTTCTTTCTATATACTAACTATATAGGTGCCTAAGAACTTTTACTAAAGTTTAAACCTTTTTACCTACTATATTAATTTCTTTTAGCGCGCTTTTACCTAAAAAAATAGAAAGCTAATAGGTAAAGCTATAAAACGTCTAGGTAAAGTTTAAAAAATTACCTTATATATTAATAAAATATATATTAAGTTTAAAGCTTACGTATTATATAAGGGTAGAATAGTAGAATTATAGCTACGTGCTTAAGTAGATTCTTAAGCCTAGAATATAGTTTAGTTTAATATAAGTACTTAGAAAAGGCCTAGAAAGTTAACCTTACTAACTTTTTTAGGTAGGCTAAAATAAAAGTTACTAGTAAGGCCTATTTTACTAATATTTTTTTACTAGACGTATTTAAGTATTACTTTACAGCTATTAATAATAGAAATAAGCTATTTTTTAAAACTATATTAAACTATAAGCGCTATTACTACTACTATAGCGCTTATATTCTTATTACTTTTTTATCTAGCTCTAGTCTAGTAGTTTATTAGAGGAATATATAAGTAGCTATTCTTACTATATAGATAACTCTAGTAAAAAGTATTTACGCCTTTAGCAACGCTATAAATATTTTTCCTTTTTATATTAATCCTTATTTAAAATCTCCTTAGTAGTTTCTTCCTTTTATTTTTTTTCCTATTTAGAATAACCTTTAGGTTCTAGTTTTAATAAAATAGTTATAGGGCTTATATATAGTAGATAGATTAAATTAATAATATATACACTATTTGTAAAAACTAGTTTTTAATAATTTTATAAAAACTATAGTTTATATCCCTATCGCGTATAAATATAAAGATACCTATAGACCTACTAACTACCTAGTTATTAGTTTATTATTACTAAACTTTCCCTTTCTTCTAGTTTATAGCTAGAAAATTAGGGCTTTAGAAATAGCTCTATTATTACCTATAGTAAAGTTTATATATTTTATCTAAATAAGTTACCTTAGAGCCCTATAGGGTCTCTAGTATAGTAAAATTATAGGTTTTACTTTTTTAGCTACTTTTATTTTTATAGGACTACCTACTTAGTAGACTAGCTAACTATTTATATATACTTTAATTAGTATAGGGGGTCTGCTATCTTAGGAGTTTTATTTACTAAAGCTTTCTAGTAGTTTTCTAAAAGCTTAGAATAATTTACTAAATATTTTTTTTAGCTTTTAGGTATTAAAAGAGTTCTATTAGCCTAACTACTTAATTAAGAAGTAGTACTTATTAGAAAGTTTCTTATAGGCTAAGATAGCTTTAGCTTTATAAATCTCCTTTAAGTCTATTAAACCTAGTTTAAAGTTAGTTAACTTATTTAGTTTATTAAATTTCTTTAAAAGTAATATATAAAATATAAAGTATACCTAGAATATAGTTAGAGAGAGCTTTAGCTAGTAGGTAAGCCTTTCTATACGCTCTAAGATTTTAAAAGAGCTTAGGTATTAGGCGTCTAGCTTTTTACTTAGGCGTTTAGTTTTAATATTTTAGGCTTATAGTAGAACCTAGTTCCTAATGTTATAGAACTTATTAGTTTTTTTTATATTATACTATTATTTTTATATTTACTAAGCTACTAATAAAAAAACTAGTGTAGTCTCCCTTTAGGAGGCCCTTATATTTAAAAAGTCCTCTACTATCTACTATATTTATCGCGTTTTTCTAGACATATTTTAGTCTAGAGAGGGGAATTAGAGCTATTTTACGTCTAGAATTTTATTAAAACCCTTAGGTTTAATTCCTATAGCTAGCTCTATTAGGCTATAGCTATAGCTTATATATACTTTTAAGTTATATACGTACTCTACTATTAGAAGTAGCGATACCTAATTATTTTATTAATAGTTTATGTATATATAAAAAAAGGCTTTAAGCTCTTAGTTTTACCTTTCTATTTACCTATTTATTTATAGGTAGAAGGCTGTACTTATCCTTAATTTAACGTTAATATAGTAGTATATATCTAACTAGTATTTACTAGTAAATACTAAGCCCTTATTAGAAATAAAAAAGTTAAAAGGTTCTATTTTTAGGAAAACCTAATTATATAAAATATTAGCTAGTCTACTAGCAGTAATTATCTTAGTAATAGGTAGGTACTAGATATATTTTATAAAGTAATTAACTAGTATAAGTACTATATTAAATTTCCTTTTTTTTCCTTTTTTAACTAACGTAGAAAGGTTAGTAATAAAGTTAAAAAAGTAGTGCCTCTAAAGTATATTTAGAAAGGAAATTAGTTTAAGTAATTCTTAGAGTTTATAGTATTAAGTTTTATTAACTTAATAGCTTACGCACTTATAAATATACTTATTAATATCTACGTAAAGCTTATTCTAGTAATATTTATAGTTAAGTAGTTTAACTATTTTATTAATACTATAATACTTTAATTAAGAGTTATTATAGTTTTTTCTAAAAAGAGCTTATCTTAAAGTATTATCTTTTAGGATCTATATTTTCTCTACTTATCTTAGTAGACCTATCTTATTTTTAGACTAAGATAATCTATATTTTAATAGCTTCCCCGCCTTATAATCTTTAATTAATTTCTTATAAGTAGACTAGGCCCTATCTTTTTTTTAAGTTTCTTAAATAAGTTCTATAAAGTCTCTAGTAAAATTAGAGTAAAAAGAATTATTCTACTACGTAGTAGAAACTATAGTAATATATAATAACTAAAAATTTCTATAGCTATACTTTAAGAAAGCTACAACTAAGTTATCTAGTTAACGTACTTTAAGTAGGCTAGAATTACTAATATAGGGTTAACCTTCTAGCTATAATATTTAGTCTAGTTTAAAAATAGATTCTAAAGTAGTTTAGTTTATAGTATTATTAGAATTAGTGCAGTCCTTTTTTAAAGAGTTCCTGCTCTACTATATACTTATTACTATAGCTTTCTTAGCGTAGGTTACCTTAAATTTTTAAAAAGTCTATACTTAAAGTTTATTTTAAAAGGTAGGTAGTATTATATTTTTTAATTACTAAGCTTTTTTAAGCTAAAAACTTTTAGTATAATTTAGGCGCCGCAATAGAGCGTTAGCTAAGTTATTAATACCTAGTTTATAGTAGATTTTAAAATTAAAGTAAGCTAGTTATTTAGCCTAGTAAGCTTACTTAAGTAATAGTAACTTAGTTATTATAAAGTACTATAGGTTATTATAATTAGTAAGTACTTAAATTATATTTAGGGCGTACTTAAAGTAGTGCTGCTAGTAACTAAAATATTTTATAATAGCCTATAGTTCTTTATTATAGGTGTTTTACTAAACTTATAAACTAAAGAACTTTTAGCTATAGAAGGCTACTAGTTACTAGTACCTTTTAGTCTTATTTTTAGAAGACTAGGGCTATAAAACTATACCTACTATAGTAAATTTAGATACGTTAGTTTAAAGTATTACTAGTTTTTATAGATTAAAGTACTATAGTACTAGAGCGTTTAAAAATCTTTATTTTAGCGCCTAAAAAGAAGCTTATATATCTACTAGCTATAACTATAAAAAGTACTACTTTATTAGGCTTTTTTTTAGAAACTATTTTTTTTTAAGGCTTACCTAAATAGCACTTATTCTATAGGTAGAGCTGCAGCCTTAGTTATATATTTAACTATAGAGCGTACTACTTCTAAATAGTTATAGATAAATTTTTAGTAAAAGTTATAGAACCTAAAAAAGACCTAGATTTTCTAATAGGTTTTTAGCTTAGGCTATTCTTTTATAGTACGTACTTTTTTTTTATTTATTACTATAAGTATCTAAGTACTTTTTAGATATATTTCTTATAGTTTTTTTTATACTTAAAGTATATAAAAATATTATTAAAGTAGATAACGCATGTTACGTTAAGTAAACTTCCTAAATATTTATAGATATATATTTAAAAAGTAGTAGAAGCGTTTACTAAACTAAATAGTATAATATTATATTTATAGTAACTATAATAGGTTTTAAAAGTAGTCTTTTACTTATTACCTAGCTTAATATAAATTTTATAGTAGGCGTTACGGAGGTTAAACTTTAAAAAGATAGTAGCCCTAAAAAGGTGCTTTATTATTTCTCCTACTAGAAAAATAAAGTACCTATTTTTAATTATAATTTTATTTAAGCCCTAGTAGTTAATGTAAAGGTAAAGTATTCTATTTACCTTAAGTATAAAAAGTATAAAAAAACTAGCTAAAAACTTATTAGAGTAAATCTAACCTTTTTTTTAGGTAGTAATAATATACTTTTTAAGTATTTCTAGTTTCTTTACTAATAGGTTATAGATAGGCCTATTTAGTAAAGTAGAATTTAGTTCTAAATCTATAGTATAATTATAGTTTAAATTTAGTAGTAAAACGCTTACCTTTTAGCTATTAAATACGTTTAGCATATTATAATATACTTTTAAAATTTTTTCTAAGTTAGCTAAGTCTAGCCTATTTACTAGAACTTCTAAAGAACCTATTTAGAAAGTACTTAGAGTAGCGTTAACGCGCCTTCTAGTAACCTATAAATAAGTTACCTAAAAACTCTCTAAAAATAGAACCTATTTATAATATTAGAAAATTATACTTATAGTATAACCTAGTAGCTAGTATAAATTAGAATAATTTTAAACTACTATTTAAAGGCGAGTTTCTACCTTATAAAATAGATTTTAGATTTAGAAAAAGTTTTCTCTAGCCTAATACCTATTTTAGAATACCTTATTACTACCTTTAAAAAAAGGCCCTATAGTAGTTCTATTTAAAGTTTATAAACTCTTTATAGTTATAGTAAAGTAGTTTTAGTATATTACCTAGAATTCTACTTTTAAGAAAGTTCTAGCTATAAAAGTATTAAGGTATAGTATATATACTATTTTTATTAATTAAACTATATAGCTAAAATCTTATAAGTTCTTATATATTTTAATTTTCTAAAACGCTAGAATGTTATATTTCTATTATATAAAGTTACTATTAATTAAGTTAATAGTAGCATTAGCTTAGTACTACTATAGTAGTCCTAAAACTATATTATAACCTATTATATAGGTTAATTAAAAAACTTAGTTAGTAATTATTTTAGGCGTATTCTTATAATCTATAACTATAGTTATAAGTAGGTATAGCTTAAGTAGGTATAAGGTTTTTCTAATAACTATTAGGCCTCTTTAAGGCGCGGTACCTAAGCCCTTATAAAGCTTTATAAGCTAGCTAGGGCTGCTAAAATAAGGTTTAAATCTAACTTTATATTATAAAGCTTTTAAACTATAGCTAAAAAAAAGTTAAGCTATATAGTAGTAAGTTCTACTATAAAGTATAGTTTCTCTTTTAACTTACTATACTATTTAGGCCCTAGAGGTACTCTTAATAGATTAGCTACTAGAATTTAAAGTTTCCTACCTTATTAAGGTTTTTAGAAGACTTACTTAATAGCGTAGAGTTTTTTTTATTTTTCTAGTTTTTTTTCTAAGTAGTTTTTTAGTACTTTTTAGAGGCGCCCCGTATAGTTAAGGCTAAAAGTATTACTTTTTAGCCTAACTTAGGGGGTTACTTTTAGATAGCTAGTCTATAATTACTTTTTTTTTAAAATATATTAGGCCGGCCTTTAGGTAAAGTATTTAGTTATTTATTATTTATAGAAGTAGTAGAACCTACGCGGGACGCTATTATAGTAACTACTTCTATATTATAAAATACTTAATTAAGGTTACTAAAAAATTTAATATCTTTTAAGTAACTTTAATAACTTAGCTTAGTTTTAATAGTACTTAGAGCTTTATACTAAAGTATAACTATCTTTAGCTAGTTTCTAGAGTTATTACTATTAAATAGTTTTTTTTAAAGACATTTTTTTAGTATAAGTAAGTAGTGTAGAAAAATATTATAATTATTTTTATTACGCTACTTAGTATTAAAGAGCTTCTAATAGTTTTTAAACTAAGTAAAGATTAGGTCTTTTATAAAAAAGTAAAGGTAGTCTTATAGCTACGCCTATATAGTTATAGTTTTTTCCCTAATAACTTATTCTACTAGGTAGTAATAGGAGTTATAGTAGATTTTTCTAGTAGCCTAATAGAGCCTCTATTTTAATTCTATAGTAGCTATAGTAGTAATAAACTATATAAATATATTTTTATAAAACTAGTTAAGTTAACTTACTATAGGTAGTTTTTTAGTTACCCTTAAGTATAGGCTGCCTAAGTTCTAAACTAAAAAATAGATTATATTAGTTTAGTTCTAAGGTAAGGCTAAAAAGTAATTAAAAAAAGTATAGAGCGTTGCGGCCTTAGTAGTTTATATAGACTCTAGAAGCTTAATATTTTTCTATTTCTACTTTAGTAAAATTAAGAAAGCTTCTATTACTATAAGGCGTAGAAGCTTTTAAATTTTTTAATTTATTATAATTTTAAGTAACTTTATAAAGTTTTTAGATCTTTCTTAGGTAGTGCCTAGAAGGTTCTTTACCTTCTCTTACTTATAAGCTAAAAAAAAGTAGTTAGTTAAGCCTTAAAATAAAGATTCTAAAGCTTAATAGATAGGTTCCTTTCTCTTCTTAGTAGTAAAAAAGGGATTCTATTCTTTTAAAAAGGCTACTAGTTTTTCTAAAGTAGAAGGTCTAAGTATTTTATAAATAGGTACTATATAAGTTCTACTTAAGGTATATTTACTTTAGTAAAGTTAAGAGTTAATAGTACTACCTACCTTTTAGGTAAGTTACTTTAAGGGCTTTTTACCCTTATTTTTAGACTTACCTATAACTTTAAACTTTATATTTAAGTATAAGTTTAAAAACTTAAAGTCTATAGTAAGGGATAAATATTATAGTCTAACCTAGTCTAGACTAGCAGACCTCCAACTCTTTAAGAATAGCCCTTTCTAGACGTATATAAACTAGAGGAGTATAAAGGCTTTTTTAGAGCCTTTATTCTAGACTAAAGGAAACTAAATAAAACTAGACGCAAACGGCTAAAACTAGGATAGATAAGTAGAGGTAGCTTTAGACTTTAGAAGGGTAGGTGTTCGTAGAACTATTACCTACTAGTATACTTAAATTAAGTTATTCTACCTATTAGCTACTATAATCTATAGCCTATTTTTTATAATTAAACACCTACCCTAAAAAGACACTATAAATAATTTAATTTAGAAATATCCTATTTCTATTAAATTAAATAATAATAATACGTCTCTAAAATACTACTAAAACCTCTAAACTACCTAAGTCTAAAGTAGATTAGCTTAAACGTTCTACGTCTCTCTTAGATAGAGACACAGGCGGCCTAAGCGAGCCTAGTACTACCTAAGCTAAGGATAATCTTCTTTTACTACTTAACTTTAAGGAATTTAATAAAAAAGTTAAAAAAATCTAGAATTATATTATCTACCTTAAGTAATAGAGAGCTATTTAAGCTTTTAAAAATAAGGAAAGGAACTTATAGAATCTATAAGCCTTACTAGATCCGGCCTAGACTAGTCTAGTTCTAGCTATTTCTATTCCTTATACACCTAACCCTAACCTAGGCTAATAAACTCTTAATACTAGGGATAGTCTACCTTAATACTATTTATTGCATAGCGGTATAGCTTACTATTTTTTAAAGCTACGTACGCTTAATATATACGCTAGAAATAGCGTATATAAGTATTATAACTAGATTTAACTAGTAAAAGACTACGTTAATAGCCTAGTTTATTTCTATAATAACTAGGATAAGATTAAGTTTACTTAATACTACCTATTTCCTAAGGTATAAAATACCTAGGATAATATTATAGAAACTACGAACCTAGAGAATATTACTTAAGATAGATTTAAACTAGCCTTCTAAAATATGCTTAGGATAAGCTATAAGTAAAAGCGCGCAGTGCGTTTTTAACTTAAATCTATTAAGTAGAAGCTAGGCTAAAGCTATACTAAGCTATTACATATTCTATAGCTTTAGTAGTAGAAAATTAATAAGAAAAACGCCCTAAATAACTTAAATAGAGACTATATCTATAAGTACTTAAATGCTATAGAAGATAAAATCTAATTACACCCCCTTATTATAGCCGTTAAGTAGATATTAATTAAATTCCTTAAAACCTAAGCTAACCTAATTTAGTGCTAAAAATTTAAAGGTAAATAAAAGTAGTTTAAGCTAAAACCTTCTAAAAAGTTTCGCCCTAACTATGAATTTTTAGAAACCTAAACTTACTCTACGCATAAGGGTGTTTTATTAGAAAAGTATCCTATAAAAAAAAACACCTTTATTAAAATTAATAAAAAGCGTAAATTTAGAAAACCCTTAAACTATAACCTTAATTTTTAAGAGAAACATTACTAAAAAAATAATAAAGCTAAGAAATATAACTAGGAAAAGAAAAATTACTATATCTACTATAAACTAAGCTATTTTGCAAAAGAATATAAGGAGAACGTTCCACCTTCTATAGAAGGCTCTAGACTTATTTTTAGAGTAGTCTACTACACTACTAATAAAAAAGAAGTAGTAGAACCCTTTTAGTCTAACTGTCGCTGCTATAAACGGCTTAACATATCCCCCTATAGTAGGAATTTAATTAAGGTACCTATTACAGTATATTATAGTATAGATAATCTTAAAAAACTATTTCTAGAATTACTTTAACTAGAAACGACTTTAGTAGACTCTAGTTATAAAGTAAATATTATTAATAAAAACTTTGTAAGAAAAGCTAAAATAACTATATAACTTTATAAAATAGGATTCTAGACTCTAAATAGTTAATCTCTATATATTAAGGGTAAAGCCTAAGGCTTCTATAAAGTACTAGACTAGAATAAATAAGTTTAAAAAGGTTTAAGTACGTTTATTATAGGCAAATTAGTTAGCTATAATATAGTGCTTAGTTAGCCCTAACTTAAATACTAGAACCTAGTACTTAACTTTAAGCTAAAAACGTTTTTCTATAAATAAAAAAGATAAAAAAACTTCTAAATAGATATTTTACTTTATAAAGAATTTATAAAATTAGTTTACCTAGACTGTAAAAACCTATAGGCCGTCTATTTAGATAAGACTAAGCTAAATAAGGCTAGTTAAAACTATAATCTACTAAAGGAGTATAGAGATTTCTAGGATGTCTTTAATAAAAAAAAAGTAGAAGAACTTACTATAATTAAAGGAGTAACCTTAAGTATTAACCTAATAGAGGGAAAACAACCCCTATATAGGTAATTATATAATCTTTCCCTACTAGAAATAAAAGCCCTTAAAGAGTATATTAATAAGTACCTAGCTAGGGGCTAGATAAGGAGATTAACCTTACTAGCTAGCGCTAGAGTATTCTTTATTAAAAAAAAGAATAATAGACTAAGGCTTTACGTAGACTATTAAGGCTTAAATAACATAACTATTAAAAATAGACACCTTTTATCCCTAATTTAAGAATCCTTAGATAGACTAGGCTATTCTAAACGCTTTACTAAGCTAGATTTCTAAGATGCATTCTATTATATATAGATTAAGCTAGGAGATAAATAGAAAACTATATTCCGTACTAGATACAGATACTTTAAATACACTATAGTTCTTTTTAGGCTAACTAATACACCTATAGTATTCTAATCTATAATTAATACGGCCCTAGTAGATATTCTTAATATATACTACGTTTGTTACCTAGATAATATACTTATATTCTTTTAGACTAAAGAAAACTATATTAAATATATATAAATAGTTTTATAACGCCTTAGGGAGAATAAACTTTATGCTAAACTAAATAAATGCAAATTCTATATAAACTAGGTAGGATATTTTAGCTATATTATATCTGTAAAAGGCGTTAAAATAGAACTAGAAAGGATTAAAGTAGTTTAGGAATAGCTAGAACCAACTAGTGTCCGTAAAATCTAAATCTTTCTAGGCTTCGCGAACTACTATAGGAGGTTTATAAAGGGTTTTTCGTAAATCGCCGCTACCTTTTATAGCTATACTAAAAAGGGGGATAGGGTAACTATAAGTAGAGTAAAATAATATAAGGAAAAATTAATACTAATCCTACTTTCCTCTAAAGTAAAAAAGTTCTTTTAAAACTTAAAAGAATCCTTTTTTAAGAGACCTCTACTTATCTATTTTAACCTATAAAGACCTATTAGGGTAGAAACAGACGCTTTAGAATTTATAATTTTAGGTATTCTAAGCTAGATTAAGTAAGATAAGTCTAGGAAGAATTAGTGGCACCTAGTAGTATTCTATTTAAGGAAGATAAGCCCTATAGAAAGAAATTATACTACTTATAACTAAGAATTACTTACTATAGTAGAAGCTTTTAAATACTAGCGCTACTACCTTAAAGGATTAATAACTTTAGTAGATATACTTATAGATTATTATAATTTATAAAGATTTATAACTATAACTTAACTAGTTAGGCACTAAATTTGCTAGGTAGAATAGTTAGCAGCCTTTAACTTTAAAATTATATATAGACTAGGCATAATAAACCTAGTAGATGCCCTATCTAGGTAACCTAACTATAAACCTGTAAGAGGAGAGACTAACCTAAAGTAAACTATAATATTATAGGCCTTAAAAGAATAATTAGGCCTTAAACCTACTATACTAGGGGCGTGCTTTTTTTCCTAGAAAAACTAGTAGGTAAAAATTAGTTAAAAAATAGGCCTAGTTTAGCTTTAGAGCGCTAAGCTAGGAACTAGTAAACTAATTAAAAAGATTAGAAAACTATAGGGGACAGACCCTTAAATAATTATATTAAAAAATATCTCTAAAAGTATAGAGCTAAAGAATTTATTATTAAAGTATAGCTAGGCTAATAGAGATAAATTATAGGAATATAGATAAAAGCTATATATCCTAGAAGGCTATAGACTAGAGGTTCTTAAAAGAAACTATAATAGTCCTATAGTAGGCTATTTTAGGTACGCTTAAACTCTTAAAAGAGTCTAGAAAGACTATTACTAGCCTAAAATAGGTAAGTACGTAAAAGATTACGTATAAACCTGCAACGCTTACGGACGCGTAAAGCTAAGTAGGTATACTAGGTATAAAAAACTTATTCTATTACTAAGGCTGGAAAGGCTATAGGTAGATATATCTTTAGATTTTATTATAGATTTACCTAAAAGCTCTTATAATTAGGCTGGTAAATGGGTAGGGGTTGGGTTGGAGTTGGGGTCTTACATAAGCTGACCCAACCCCAACCCAACCCCAACCCAATTTTTTCGCGCTAGTAATGGGTAGGGGTTGGGTTAGGGTATAAAAAAATTGGGTTGGGGTTGGGT